>ML784223.1:161982-181532 GCA_009831015.1 Picea engelmannii | reverse complement strand
TCATGTGGAAGCTATTGCAAGATAAGCCGAATCAATCATGAAGAGACTTAGAAGAAGCAAAGACAGAAAGAAGTCAACAATCGAGAGGAAATTGGAAAAATACTTATGAAGTTTTGTAGAAGACAACAAGATGAAAGCATGGACTCTGTTAGACAAGAGAGACAATTATATATTGTATAAGACAATAAGGACGCAGATGGAAGCGTGGACTCTGTTAGATGGAGGGAGCCGATTATATGCACTCATACATGAAGCAAGGATTAGGAGGGAGATAATATTGTGATCCATATAAGATGATGAAGTATATATCCATGATAGTAGCCATGAAAGACAGTATGTATCCAGTTCAACCTCAGAAGAAGTCTTCTTTGAAGAGAAACTTTAAAGTATCCCTGGTTGTCCATCCACATCCGTGATCCTGTGATGAAAGAAAGAAATGGAATCTTTAGGGCATGGAATCTACTCCATGGACCCAAGAGCTAAACATGAGGAAGAACATGAAGATTCAAAGAAAGAAAGAGAAGCCAGAACAACCACTCATTGTATAAAGAATCACAATATTGTCAGCTTGATATAAACTCAATAAAAGCAATCAAGCAGAGGAACTGAAAGTCGTGATGAAGAACAATGTGTGGAAGACTTATGAATGAAAGCATTGCGAGATCTAGAACTAGATATTCTCCTAGATGGAGGGAGAAGACTATGATGATTATTTGTTCCAGTAAACCAGACTTATCTCTACATGAATCATTATATCATCCGCAACATCCATAAGTTGGAGTTCTACATCAGATGAATGCAAAGAATACTCTCCAGAGAAATTGAATAAAGAGCGTATGAAGAAGCAATCTCAAGACTTTGAGGCATACCAGAAAGAGACCCTTGTATGCAGATAGAAGAAGATAACTTGGTGAAGAACCTCCAGTGCACAGCAGAAGCATGGTGAAGATTTCCTATAACATCAAGATGATTACTCAGTAGATCAGATCTCATGATAACAGAAGAAGTGCCACATGGATATGTTCCAGTTTTCCAACAATGATATACTCTATTGTTCATAGCTACATGAAGCCTTCATAGGAAATCAGTGTTCCAGACTAAAGTACATTTGAAATCAAGCATTACATTATCCGTGATGAAGTCCAGAAAGGAGAAAGTGATTCTCCAATACATATCTCCACATATGAGCAGATAAGAAGACATTTTGGTAAAAGATGAAAGAGTTTGTGTACTCAAGCTGGAGCTCGTGGAGACGACTTCGTTATTGAAAAAGGAAGAGATGACTCCCAGGTTGGTTGGGAGCACTGAAAAATATTATTGAAGACATTCATTGGAAAATAGTCTAGCTTGGACAGATTCTTTCCTGTTCGGAAAGTGGATTGAGATTTCTGACAGACAACGATTTCCCATTGTGGTTAACATGGGAAATGGTCCAGATTGCTAATGTATCATAGACAGTGACTTCCCATTGCGGTTAACATGGGGAGTGGTCTAGGGTAGTCTCTCTTCTTGAGGGTTACTCAAGAAGACTGGCATGCCTCGCCGGACAATGATTTCTCATTGTGGTTAACATGATGAATGGTCCGTTTTGGAGGTTGATACAGGACAATCTTTTCCTCTTGTGGTTAACAGAGGAAATGATTCAGACAATCATTCCTTAGGGTTTATACATTCTCTCCAGGGTGCACTTTGATTAGTGTAGGAAGAATGGCCCAGGGTGGGGAATGGTCCAGGCTCAGCAATTAGGGACAAACATTCCTTAGGGTTTATACATTCTCTCCAGGGTGCACTTTGATTAGTGTAGGAGGAATGGCCTAGGGTGGGGAATGGTCCAGGCTCATCAATTAGGGACATGCATTCCTTAGGGTTTATACATTCTGTCCGAGGTGCAATTTGATTAGTGTAGGAAGAATGGCCCAGGGTGGGGAATGGTCCAGGTTCAGAAGACATGACAATTATTCTTCCTTGCTTGAGAAGAATAGTCAAAATATCTCATTGTTCTACTCTGAGGGCATATATTCTTTCAGATCTCATAGATGTGAGTGAAATATTGTCCCAGATGATTCAGTTTTTATATCATAACATCGTTTTTGTGCAGGATGGTATCAGATGATTGTTATGAAGACTGTATGACAATAGATGTATAGTATTGTGGTGGATGTGTTCCACTATTCGTGACTATACGTTGCTGATCAAGTACTTGTGTGTTACTTGGTGTGGTAGTGTACCACTGGATTGTAGTTGTGTACTACTATGGATAGACACAGTTGTGTTCTATTTTGTTCTGATTGCCTTGAAGACTATCAACAGTTTATTAGAAATAATTATCAGCCAGATGAATGATGAACAAAGATTTTCCAGACAGAAAATGGTTTAGAACATTTACTCTTCTAGATTAGAAGAATGGCTCTTGTATCACTCTGTGGAGTGAGCATCATGTCCTATTACTCAGATAGAGTATGGTTTCGAGGGATGATGCAGTTGATGATGATGATGGTTCTCATGATCTAGTCTATATAACTATGTTGATGCTATCGGGTGAATTGTATGTTTTGTGCTCAAGACCATTACCTATAATACCTCCCTAGCTAGGAGGGAGTGTTGATATTATGGCAGCTGTGGGAGGTATTTACCTCCACGTGTAAACCTGACAAGGATAGAATACTCTGGGAAGCAAGAAGAAACCCTAATGAGTTGGCTAATAACCCTAGAAGACTTGTCGGCTCAAGAAGATAATTTATATTAGGTTATTAGCCTCCAAGAGAAGAAGTCGGCCAGAAATAATATTATATACTGAACAGACAGATACCCAGAATGAGAATTCGGCCCTGGTAGTTAGACATAATTAGTATAAATACAGGAGGTCAGTTCTCATTTTGGCAGGTAGTCTCAGAATTGCAGAGCAACACTTGTGCGCATTGCAGTTGCCCAGTTTCTGTGCAAGTTTGGAGGACAACTGTCGTTGCAGCGGTTGCAGCTAGCGATTACGCTTGGACTATCTCTTGGCTAGGGTTTGGAACATCTCACCAGCTCTTGTTGGTGCACTATCCTTGGGGAAAGGTGCGCTACCCTTTGTTTTACTATCTAGCCTAGGGTTTGCTTCCGGAGTGATTCTCTGTCAAGGTTAAGGTGCTCGGAGGGTGGTTTTAGTAAAACGAGCACACATCTTTCATATTCTAACAGACATTTCATGGACCCACCATTGGCTGTCATGATTTGAAAATTATTGACAACACGAATATAACAATTGGTTTCCTGGGAAATGCAACGATGAATAAAATTGTGGGTGCTACCACTATCAACAAGGATGATGACCTTCTTGTGCTTAATGTAGCTAATGAGCTTGAGCGTTTGTGGGGCTGAGAATCCAATGAGGGAATGCAAGGAAATAAGTGGGTCAACTTTAGGTGGGTCAGGAGGCTTCTGGGTGGCATCAGGAAGGGAGGGTTCTTCAACAAGGGGAACTATCACATCCTCTTCAAGAACATCTTCAGAAATGACCATAAATAGTTTTTGTTCCTTACACTTGTGCCTCGAAAAATATTTTTCATCACAATTATAGCAAAGAACCTTAAGTTGGTGTTCAACCATTTCAGCGCTAGTTAATTTCTGTACCTTGAGGGGAGTGACATGGGGGTTAGGATTAGTGGGTCGAGGGCGAGGAACAAAAGGAGGTTTTTTGTTCTGGGAAAAAACAACTTGTTGGGCCTCTTTAGCATGTTGAGTATCTTCCAACCAAGTTGGAGGGCAGGCCAAGAGAACCTAGGATCAGATTTCATCCTTGAGACCAGTGATAAAGCATTGATAGAAGAACGCATATGACATGCCCTCTGTTCGAAATACCAAATACTCAAAAGCAATGATGAAGTCTTCCACTGTGCCTGACTTTTTCAACTTGGTCAAATGACCGAGATAGTGGGTATCAATATCAAAGATGGCATTGAGCTCAACAACAAATTGGGTCCAGGTTATATACCCTTGACGTGAATTTTTTCGCCATTGCCACCATTGTCAGCATTCATGATCTAGATAGAGGACAACATAGCGAAGTTTGGCCAACTTGTCAGTAATACCATGCAGAGAAAAATAATGCTCCATTTGAGTGACCCAACCTATAGGATCAGAGCAATCAAATTTGTTAAGGTTTAAGCTATTATTAGGTTTCTTTTCAATTCAATAGATAACCATAGCATAGATAGGATCACTGAGAAATACACAATCACAAGAGACACATCATTTATCATGGGAAACCCTCATGGGGGAGAAAACCTAACAAAAAACTTCCTTAATATAGATAGCCAATACAATGCCAAGAGATAATTCAAACAATACAAAAAGTCCTCTCCTAAGAATGCGCCTCTCTCTCTCTTCCTTCTTCTCCAACTACAGCTCCAAACTTGCGCTCTAATCATCAAGTGAGTGAGTGAAAAAATGAGGCACTAGCCTCTCTTATTTATACAATTTGGCAGGCGTTGAACTGAGGTGTCTTTTCACTGGTAGGGATGACTTCTCAATCTGGGTGATTATAACCACTTTTAATATATTCTGGGTGGTTATAACCACTTTAATATATTATGGGGATGACTTCTCATTTAGTCTATTAAAATTAGGGTTTGACCAATCTACAAAAGGGGATTTGGTCATTTACAATACTCGACATGATCAATCCACAAAAGGGGATTGATCTGATGAATAATACAACAATAATAAATAAAATACTCTTTGCAATTACAATAATTCAACACTCCCCCTTAACAAGAAGGGTATTCTACAACATCATCAGATGAAAGAGAGGGAATCATCATCAACAACATCTTGGAACACTGATTGACATATCTATAAATCATCAGAAGTTTTTCTCATCATCAATATCATCATTCTCAACAGGGAGATGGAATGGCATCATCATCCTCATCAACATGATGCTAAGGTAACATCATCATCATCTTCAGTGTGAGGCTAAAGTAACATCATCATCATCTTTAGTGTGAGGCTAAAGTAACATCGTCATATTCGGCATGAAAGATGAAATAACATCATCATCATCGTAATCATCTTCGGCAAGGAGGTGAAGTGGAATCGTCATCATCATCATCATCTTCAACAAGAAGCTAAAGTGGCATCATCATCATCATCTTCAGCAAGAAGCTGAAGTGGCATCATCATCATCAACTTCAGCAAGAAGCTGAAGTGGCATCATCATCATCAACTTCAACAACATGTATTAGTATAACACTAATACATCATCATCATCAATAACAACACAAGGCTGATACAATATCAAAAAGAACAATATCACAACACAAGGGCTGGAGCATCATCAACAAAAACAACATCATAGCATGAAGGCTGGAGCATCATCAACATCAACACTAGGCAGAGAGTCTTCAGCACGAGGTTGACATCACAACACGAAGCTGGCTACACAATATCATCAACACGAAGCTGTCATCACAGCACGAGGCTGACATCACAACATGAAGTTGGCTACACAATATCATCAACACGAAGCTGGCATCACAGCACGAGGCTGGCACATCACAGCATGAGGCTAGCACATCATCACAACACGAGGCTGACACATCATCACAACATGAGGTAGGCACATCATCACAACACGAGGTGGACACATCATCACAACACGAGGCTGGCCTGTCATCAACACGAGGCTGGCATCACAACAATTAAGCTGTCATCACAACACTAGGCTGGTACATCATCACAACAATTAAGCTGGCACATCATCACATCAATTAAGCTAGCATCACATCACTAGGATGGTACATCATCACGACAATTAAGCTATCACATCAACATTTTGTGGTACTCTTACAGTCCCTAAGGAGTTGCCTAGGAATCATAAGATTCTCTAGGATATAAAATCCTAACGGAGCTACCACGTGGTACTTTGACAGACCGTCCTTATCGGACCTTCGGGATCTGCCCAGGAATCATAAGATTCCCTAGGATTATAAAAATCCTAACAGAGCTACCACTACTGATCAGGATACCATAGTATCATCAACACTACTCCCCCTTTCGAGGAAGGTCCTTTCGGACTATACCAAGCTTGTCTCGAAATTATTTAAACTTTACACGAGACAGAGGCTTGTCCTGCAACCTGCTCATATGAGCCAACATATTGGAGTTTTATAGCTCCTCTCTGCATCATATCATGGGTGAAGTGATACCAGATCTCTATGTGCTTCGACTCATCATGGAACACATGGTTCTCCATCATTTTTATACAAGTTGGTTTTCACATAGAATCACGGTGGCTTCCATCTCTAGATCAAATAGATCGGTCAACATCATCCGAAGCCATATGGATTCACAACTGGTAGAACTTGCAACAATGTATTCTGCTTCTGCCGTGCTTGGAGCAATACTGAATTGCTTCCTACTCTGCCATGAGATCATGGCTGACCTTAGACTGAAACAACATCTTGAAGTGCTCTTTCTATTAGAAACACTTCCAACTCAATCTGAATCAGTGTAACCACTCAGTCTGAAGTCAAAATCTATAGTATAATAGAGACCAAAATTCAACATACCCTTAAGGTATCTCATCATATGTTTTGCAGCAACAATGTGAACATGTCTGGGTTCTACTGGATACTGACTCAAGGCAAAGCATATATCTAGCCCGGTATTCATCAGATACATCATTGAACCAGTAATCTGTCTGAACAAAGTAACATCAACCAATTCTGATGAGGTATCTACCAGGAGATTCAACTTCGTTTCCATGGGTGTGTACATGGATTTTCATTTCAACATGTCAATCCTTTTAAATTTTAACTGCATACTTCCCTTGGTTGAGGAATATCTTCTCTGTGCTTTGCCAAACTTCAAGACCTAAGAGAGAATGCATTTAGGTCTTCCATCAAACTCCGTGGCGAGCTTCTTCTGCAATATGTGATCAGATTTTCTTCATCTTGTCAAGAATACATCATCTACATATAGTAATAACATCACTGGCTCATCATTCATAAGCTTGAGATAAAGGTTAGAATCAACTTTACTCTTGGTAAATCCCAATCTCTTTAGGAAACTGTAGATTCTGCCATATCAAGCTCTAGGAGCTTGCTTCAATACGTACAGATCCTTCTTCAATTGGTAGACATGAGTATTTCTATTTTCAATCTTCAAATCAAATTTTCTCATTACATTGTACCAATATGGTACACTTGCTCAGCTGCAACTCAATCTGCACAATCATGTGCTAACTCGATGTGCTTTCTGCAAAGCACTATCTATCTCACTGATTGAGAGTATGTCCTCTCCTCTTTCTGCAACTATTCCTTATGGAACTGGGACTCTGCACCTGCACCTGCTCTAAATCTGAGAATGGTTGCTCCATTCCCACTGTGATTGCTGAAATCTTGGAGTAATTCCTCTACTCCACCATTGCAACAACTTCATCTGAAATTGAGAGTGGCTCAATAACTGATACTGAAGATAGCTCTTCTTTTTTCATGGAGGTAACTCTATCTTCAATTGTAGTCATGTCTCTATGACCCAACTAATGTACTGCACCAACTTCCACTCAATTTTTAAATATGGGGATTTCTCCCCTTGCATCTCATACTATATATGAATCATGGTTGTTCTATTGTCTTCATAAATACTGGAACTATTTCTTCAATAAGTGTCTCGCCATAGTCTTCTCCCTCTTGGTGGGAGAATTCTCTGGACACACATAAGGATTTGAACATCTGCAACATGCTTGATCTGTATAGATCAATCTTGAAAGTCAATATTGACTTCTCTTCTAGCCTCATGGAAGAATCCATATCCTAGTCTTTCCGACTGGCTTCCTTCTCTGTTATTGAAATAAGGGAATCTTCCTAGGAAATTTCATATCTCCTAGAAGTTTTTGAAGCTACGATCTAGTCTTCTCACGACATCTTTCTCCCAATCCTATAAGTTGTCTCTTCATCTGATCCTTTCTGAGATCAAGCTTGCTCACGATTTCTTCTGAGTCTACAAGGACTTCATTATCTCTTACAGGGTATACTTGGTGTTGAATACCAAGTCTAAATATGAAAGACAGAGTCAGGCTTCAAACGAGATTTGCTTCCCATTCTAATGTTCGGTCATCTTTGGAGCCTTCTTCTCCTTTCAATCAATCTTCATATGAGATACTCTGAATCTCAAGAAATAACTTCTTATTCATCTTCTTTGGTACATGAGTGTATATGGTCATGTACATAGTCTGATTCATGTCTCATATAATATGTTGCCTTCAACAACCTTCACTATAGCTTCCTTAGGGTTATTACTTGTGCCCTGGAACAAGGTCAACAAGCAAGAATAATACTCTTTTGATAATAGTAGATAAAACAATAGCATGGATAATCATCATAGTAGCTCCTTTAGAGCTATAACTTGTGACATGTCTAAAGTAAAGATCAAAAGTAAGAAATACGATACGAAATGAGGTCAACACTCTTATAGTGTTGTGGTCAAACATTCCTCCATGGAAACCAGGAACTAACACAAGATATTTCTCCTAGAGGAGATGTTAGTTTGAATCAGGAAAATGACTACATTAAGCATTTATCTCAATATGCTCACATGCCACAAGGTATAGTACTTTTCAAAGACTAGTTATCAACTTGTCATGTGAAACTTTGAATCTTATCAACTTAATTAATCAAACATGGAACCTGGAGCCTTGTCCTCAAGAATGAGTGTGCTTCTTTTCTTCCATGTCTTCTTCACTCAAGATGACGAGTGCTTTCTTCAACCTGTCTTCTTGTACTAAGACAATATGCTATCTTGACAGAAGGTTGGGTTAGCGAATAAACTCTATGATCTCAACTTTAATCCATCTAATACATTGACTTTAATTTTGATCAAAGGTTAGTATGATGGTCATAGCTACAACATGCAACACTGATCAAAATAATGTCATAACAAATATATGCATATCCGAATAATCACACCTGGTTGCATAATTCCTCTTAATGTGTTGGATCTTGAGATCCTTCTGGATCTATGGAAAGAGATCCCTTCTCCTGCAAATACCCTTTAAAGATTAACAATTTAAACATATGTGAGTACATGCCTTTGATAACATTTGTAGGTAGTGGCACCATTTGGTAGCAGCGACAATGATCACCAACTCTTAAAAACTTCAAGGGTGACTGCAACTGGTACTACGATTGATACTTCAACTAGTATTGCAACTGCAATTGATACTGCAACTGGTTCTAAGAATGCAACTCCAACTGCAACTTAGGGTGTTATGAGGAAACCCTAATTTTTCAAACTTCAAATTTTGAAATTCTGATCTAGGGGATAGATGCGCTGAGTTGCGGTGAGTAAGTTGGTCCAGTCAAATTTATGAAAATCCAAATTTTACCCCCTCAAACTTGACCAATGGATTTATGGACTGGTGCTTTTGGTTTTCTGGTACTTCTGGTTTTCTGGTACTTTGTGAAAACTAGGGTTTCACTTTCCGGGAGATCTACCCACTGAAAAGGTGCACTGAGGGTGCCAAATAATTCCTTGGGTTAGGGCACACTTTTCTAGATGGTTTTGAGGCTGAAGTTTTTCTTCAATAAAAATCCCTAATTTTCATGTACGGCATGACGTTTTTCTTCTTCTTGTGAGAGATTCTCTCTTCAGCTTAGCTCGTATACCATGTTAAGGTTTAAGCTATTATTAGGTTTATTTTCAATTCACTAGATAACCATAGCATAGATAGGATCACTGAGAAATACACAATCACAAGAGACACATCATTTATTCTGGGAAACCCTCATGGGGGAGAAAACCTAGCAAAAACTTCCTTAATATAGATAGCCAATACAATGCCAAGAGATAACTAAAACAATACAGAAAGTCCTCTCCCAAGAATGCACCTCTCTCTCTCTTCCTTCTTCTCCAACTGCAGCTCCAAACTTGCGCTCTGATCATCAAGTGAGTGAGTGAACAAATGATGTGTTAGCCTCTCTTATTTATACAATCTGGCAGGCGTTGAACTGAGGTGTCTTTTCACTGGCAGGGCCGACTTCTCAATCTGGGTGGTTATAACAACTTTTAATATATTCTAGGTGGTTATAACCACTTTAATAAATTATGGGGCCGACTTCTCATTTAGCCTATTACAATTAGGGTTTGACCAATCCGAAAAAGGGGATTTGGTCATTTACAATACCCGACATGATAAATCCACAAAAGGAGATTGATCTAATGAATAATACATCAATAATAAATATAATACTCTTTGCAGTTACAATAATTCAACAAAATTTTTTGACCTCTACGTGGGGAAGACGTGGTTCACGATGAAAGGAGTTGGAGTGAAAATGCGGACACTGAGAGGAATCAACAACATCGGGTTGGTCTGATGAGGAAGGACCCATAGGGAGGTTTAATAATTGATTGAAAATAGACTGGAAGGAGATCAATTGGGTTGTGAGGTTGGATTCCATGTTGTTAAATTTGTGTTCTAATTTGTCAATGCAAGAGTGGTTAGAATCCACCTGAGATGTTCGATGTTCGATGGAAACATGGGCTTGATTGATGGAAGTTTGGAGATCTTGGTTATGAGTGGTGTCCATTTGGAGAGGGGAAGTGCTGGTGAGGAAAAAAGATGGGTGGGTGGGACAAAAAAAAAGGACTTAGAAGTGATAGGTACCACGACGATCAGTGCTTGAAGGGAAATATAATGGAATAGGTGGAAAAATAGGGAAATTGGGAAGGGGTCGAGTCCATTGAAACAAAAAGGATTAAAAATGAAGGGTATGACTGCGATTAGGTAGAAAAGGGAATCCAATGGAATAGGTCCCAAATAAGTGTGCCAACGGGACCATTATAATCATTTTTTTTTTTAGTCCTGTGGAGTTATACTTTGGCTTGAAGAATACTGCAATGATGAAATGCCCAAATGCTTAACAGGAAGACATCTGTATTAATTTTGCAACCAGAATCCAGGAGACATTGTAGCACGACAATAGATCTTGTATGTTCTATTACTGTTTCCTTCCCAAGGGTTAGGGTATTCAAGGGTTCTACAGACAAGGGTTTGCCTTGTGCTATAGCTCTCTGATATACGTGCGGGGTCCAACAATAGTACTCAGCCCAATATCTCAAGGCACCAACTAAGGAGGCTAGACCGTACTCTTATCCATACTACCCAACTACCCAGGTACTAGTGCAAACCCTTCCCGAGTATCTTCCCGAGTGCTATTCTCGGTGGCACTATAGCAGTTAGGCGACCGATCGATTTATCTATGGAAGGATTCAGGAGATCTAGGACGATCCATATACAAATGTTGTCTGATGCGCTACCACTCGAAGGGGTACCAACATGGGTTACAAGGGTGGCCAACATATGTGTTTTAAGTACCACTTGTATTTCCCGCATGTATGAATCCTCGACTACGGGTTTATGCGTGTAACAGAAAATATATGTAGCTTAAAGACGTCGGAATACGTCTCTACCCTGAAACAAAATTAACCCACAATTTTCTGCCGAGGAAGGTCCTCTGATACAACTTGTAATATTCCAGATATAAAATAGTATGCAAAACAAAAATATTAGCTAGAAATGGCAGATAAACAATGATATAACCAAAACAACACCACAATAATACCAAAATTATACCAGAGTAACACCAGAAAGAACACTTTGATTATTGAGAGAAATGTTCACTTGCCTCTTCGAGGGGGAAACCTCCAGCAGAGCAGAGCTCTATTACAATAATATCCAAGAAAAAACTTATTGTACCCTCTATTCCTATTTATACTAAATCTATCTATCCAAAAGAACAATCTAGAGGAAGATCCTTCTAGAAACAAAATCTTCTATTAGGTCTTCTTACATTTGACTTATTCATACTTATTGCTAGGCCTTATTAATATTGACCTTTATTACATGGAAATATATTATTATACCCACTTGAGGGGTTAGGTAGGTTAGGTCCCTAACATCTTCTCGCATTTGGAACTGCGCAAGGGTTAATTCTAGAGTCAAAATGAGAAACTGAAATTGATGGGTTTCGACAGAGCCACGTGTCGAGCTTCAGTCTAATCGCATTTCACTTGGTGGTTTTAGAAACCACCTTTAGACATTTGCAAAAATTATCCCATAGGGGGCTAGCCCATGGTCACAGCTGGAGGTCACAAGTAGAGAATATAAGTTCTCTATTCATTTCATTTATATATTAGCGCTAAACAATATTAAGACCCTAGTTTCGAGCTCTTCAACATATGGACGATGGGAGCGCATATGAGCTAAGGACAAGGGATATAAAACAATCCATTTCCAATGGGTTTTATGGACATAAATGACTGTTATAATTTGCAAGATTTCAGAGACTGAGGCGGTTGGTCCATTCGAGTCCAACAAAAAATGTATAGAAGCTATTTTATTTTTATTTAACCTGGTGTACATTTGATAACACATGACGTTAAGGTTCTAAGGAGAGTATGAATTGAATTTGAGTCCCGTGGTGATATTGTGTCCATTTTGGACATATAAATCAATATTTTTGTGGAAAACCGAGTTAAAATTGACAAAGGTATAAGGTTTATGAAAGGATTAGAGCTGGTAGGAGCTTTAGCAAACCTAGCAGAATATACTCTTATAGATCTTGATCAGAACTGCATATAGTGGAGATGCATTGTTATAGAAAGACAAGGAGGACTTAGGGAAGAGATTTCATAAGGAAAAAATATGGAGAATATTGGATGCCTTGGATTTTGAGCAAGCACAGATCCATGGACACCTCTTTGCAGGTTTGTAGAGCAACAAAAAGTGAAGATTAGAGCTGCCTAAGATTGTGTTAAATTGGAGATACTAGGTAGGGTGTCTCTATCACATGATATATAAGTTCACTTTAAGTAGGTGACCTATCTAGTATGTGTCAATTATTTATCCCTTATGTGTTGTGGCACTTTATGACACTTTAATGTTTTGTAGATATATGACAAATTTTGATTGGCTAGGTGTAATATATCATTTTTTAACCTTTGAATGTTTTGGATCGAAATGCAAATAAATGGATATAATGATGGGATTCAAGTTATATGAGTGATCCTATGTGTAAGTGATGTAAACATATTGCATAATTTACTATTGTGGAGCTCAAGCCCAAGGCATAATTAGTGAATGCATATGCATGTACTTTAATAAACTTGCTTTTGATATACCATGAGGTAGGCTTTCCATGTTATACACAAGATATGAAAATATTATTTCAAAAATTAATAAAAAGGTCCAATTTTGACTACTAAGAGAATGAGAGAGGCTATGAGTCCATTGTAGGGGTAGAGGAAGGGGCCAAAGGTAAACTAATTAATCCTAAGTTGCTTAAGTATCCTAACCTTCATTTTTTTCACTATGGGTTTGTTAAAATCTCTACCACTAATCATTGAATGTGGTTGGTGGGGAAGTCCACCTTCCATTGTTATGAGAGAATGGGAGTTGAGTACAAGTTATAAGGAGTGTAAAATATTCCATCCTCATAGAAAGTCAAACCATCTCTTCTCCATGTCCTCTCCCTGTGCAAATTTGAATTGAATATTCCCATTTGAGGGAAGGATTCTAATCATTCGTGATATCATGCATTCCCATGACACATAAGAGATCATTCTCATTTTATTTAATAACCATTCAAAACATTCTTCATACCCATGAACCTATGAGTTTTGGAGGTGCATTCTCATGCAGAGAATTGTGATTTGAACCTATGTATGATCAAATAGAGATGAAGAAGAAGAGAATATGAACTTGAGAAGAGAGATGCAAGGATACAAACTCAACATGAAGGCTAGGTTGATAGTAAGACATTCCCATTCCCTATATTTTTCTACTCACTTCATACTCAAGAGTTGAGGGATGACTCTGTTGGGTTGATGCTAAAGGGAGACAACAATTGGACTCCTTCTGCACATACTACGAGCACCAAAGAGGGAGAAGAATTTATTGAGGGAATGTTGAGTAAATAAAGGAAAGGTATTATGGAATGCACAAGGGACTCTTTATCATAGACAAGGTGTATTTCGAGTGTTGTTTGGGGTAGTGGAAAGGAGCACCATTGTTGGGCTGGCTAGAAGGAAGCCTAGAGGTTCTGCATTGAACAACTTGTCTAAGCCTAAGAAAAATTGGGTTAGGTGAGTGCCCTAAGTGCACGTAGTTTGTTTCCTTTTCCCTAGTGGTATCATAACTTGGCTTGGGGGAGGAATCCACAAATTATTGCCTTACGGTCGGTTGGAAAATTACTCACTCATAGGCAATTTCCTTGGACCATCTTCTTCAAATATAAGTGTTCCATCTCTGATATGATTTTTTGTATTGAATTCCTATTTATAATTCCAAATTTAATCTCTATTACCTTATGTGTGAATTTAAATGGAATTCATGATTGCCTATTGTTGCATGTTAGCTTGTTGTAATAATCAGATGCATTCCTCTATGTAATTTGAATAGCCTTAGAGGTATTTGGGTTTGAGATCTCATTATGCATTTGAATTTGCACTATTAAGGGTAGAGTAGTTTGATGTTCATGTATGATGGTGTGGCCACACTCTAAATTCCATCATTGGGAAGAACCTTTGAATTGTCTTCAATATTTCCAAGTTTGAACAACATTCAAAACTTGTAGGCCTTTTTAATATAAGCCTTCTATTTAGTCTGAAGTGATAACTTTGATTGGCAGCTAGTTTAGCCTTTGATTTTTATATATCAAAATTACTTTCAAAGAGGCCCAATGGATTTGCCATCAGGTGAATATTTCAAAAGAGTTTTGATCTTTTGAGGAGGCTCAATGGTTCATTGGGACAATTCGAAAGACATTCTTTCAAGGAGGCTTGATGGTTCATTGAGTCAGTTTGAAATATTTTTCATTTGATATTTTGAGAAGGCCCGATGGTCCATTGGGGCATGTTGGCGTCCTTATACACACTTGCACACGTGGACTAAGTCTCAATCCACTTAGTGTGTCCTCGAGACACAATGTCTAAGTTCAAGCCCACTATCACCTCGACTTGAACTCCTTTCGTCTAGTCTTACTCCTAGGGAAGCCAAGGGGGGTAGTCCCTAGTTACTATGTGAGTTATTAGATGTGTTCTAGGAGTTAATTTTAATTGTTTAAAGGTTTGGGGGAAACTAGCCTATATGAGAGGCAAACAATGCAAATGAAAACCTTCAATGACAAGCAACCCTTTCCCTAGGTCAACTAATACTAGTGCCTAAGGTTGGGTAAGGGGTCAACTAAAGTTACAAAAGAGATCTAAACTAAGCAAAGAAAAAATTTACAAATTAGATTAGATACACAAGAATTATAATTACAACCAATAAAGAATATCTAGATGATACAACTAGATACAAAGATACAACTATTAACAAATGAAATAGGCAAGCACTCGTTAGATCTAACCTTTACTTTGATTTTGTAGGAAATGCAAGGAGATAGATCAAGATTGCACTTACAACAAACACAACATCAAAACCTAAACAATGAAGTTCCCCAAAATAGGTGCACAACTTCAAGGGGTTATAAGATAAAGATGAAAGAAAAGACCTCCATGGGAAAAAGTGCACAACTTTTAGAGGAAGAGATAAAACTTGAAGTAAAGCCTCCACGGACACTAATGCTCAACAACTCAAATACCATAAGATGATAAATAAGATTGCTTAAAAGATACTTGAAATGAAAGTGTTGCATAAATTAAAGAGCATGAACAACTTAAAATTAAATGTGAAGTTAAACCATAGGTTACTTGTGAGAAGTTTTTAGAGTTATGCTTAATTAAGTGAATGTTGAAATCCTAGACTAGATGACTTCCCCAAAACTCTCACCGCTTTGGCCAAAAGGACTACTGGGTGCTCAAGAAGCAAGGAAAACAAGGCCTTACCCTAGCTCCACAGGTCAATCCAGGAAACAAGGGTGCTCAACAAGGGGGACACCTAGTGCTGTGAGATCATCCCTGATCTAGCACCCCAAGCCACCTCCACAAGTTCCTTGTTTGATGGCGAAAGTTGCAACAGTAGTGGGTGTTCTAATTAAACTAAATAAATTGATCCCTTAAGATTAGGATGGATTGATTAAATGATTAAGGTTTATTGAGTTAAGTTCTTGAATGAAAATGACAAGTGTTTGAAAGAAAATAAATGAGAAATGCTCGAAAATAATGTACAAGTAGATAAACTATGCCTCCATGGGCTTAAGCAAGAAAGTAAATGGAAATAAGTGCTTATAAACTACTAAGATATCACATGAACTTGAAAGAGAAACTAGAATCATAAACCATCAACTATCTAACAAACTAAACTAGCCTTACGATATAGCATGGGTGGCAAAGCCAATCCTCTTTGCTAGGTGTAGGCAAAAGAACACAATAAGGGAAATAACTTGAAAAAGGAAAACAAATAAATCTAGCCACACAACCTTGCCTTAAGGACAAGTGGGGAAAACAAGATGAAACTTAAAACAAAAAATTAAATTTAAATCCTAGCCTTACGATTTTGCATGGGTGGCTTGGCCAATCCACTATGCAAGGTGTAGGCAAATGAAAAGAAAAAACACAGAAAATTAATTTTTTAGAGAAGTGCAAGCCCTAGAGAGTCTCTTGGGGCTTTCTTACAATGTGAGAAAGAAGGAGAAAGAGTTAGGAAGATATTACCCCAACTTAGGAGGCTCCATTTTACGTTTTGGGCCCCTTTTGGGTTGTATATCATCCTCTTTTTAGTGCAGACCTGCAACAGATCAACAAACAAAACTTGCTGGAAAAGTTGCAAAAACACCAAAAACTTGGGAAAATTTCTGTTAGCAATAACCACAAATTTTTTGTGTAAATTTCAGCAAGTATATAATGTATAAAAGCTCTATCTAAGTATGTTAGATTGCTCAAAGATGTATAGAATAGAACATAAATAAGAAACACAATTTTTTAGAGGGTTTAAGTGGGTAGAAAGAGAGATTTCTAGATCTGAAATCTTCACTCCAAACCCTTAGGTAACCTGCAAGTCTTGTGAGAAAAACTATAAAAATAGAGAGGATATGAGTAAATCTAGATGTAAAACAAAATACTTTGTAATACCCAATTAAACAATTCACTATATCTATGATAATACTACCATAAATTTATCCAAGCAAAATACTTTGCTTGGAGTTCCTACTCTAGATCTATAATCTAAACACACACAAGAAAAAAAAGCAAGAACAAAATCACCTCATATGTAACAAGATGGTACCAAGAAGACTCTTAACACCATGGATCCTCCAAAGCTTTATTTATTAGAATAGAAACAAGCTTGAGCAAATACTTGCCACAAGCTTGAGAAGAAAGAATGAGAACAAGAAGAGAGAGAGAGAGAGAGAGAGAGAGAGAGAGAGAGAGATTTTGGCATAGTAACAATACCAAGAGTAGATGTGTCAGGAGATTTTATTTTATACTTGGGAGCCAAGAGTGACCCCTCTTGGATGAGTTACAAGTGTCACACATCCAAGAGAAATAGACAAAGTCAAGGAAGAATCACTTTTAGGGTTTTGGTAAATGAGTGAGGGGGTGAGGTGGAACCTTTTTGACAAATTCCAACAACAAATTATACTTAGGCGAGTTAACTTAGGGAGAAAGCAAGTTTTTTACTTTAATTTTTTACTTTACTTGACTTTCTCCTCAAGGGGGGCACACTTTTCTTAGGGAGATGGATGGAATGAAGTGGTGGCTAGATGAGGGGGGTGTTTAAGTTAGGAAAAGTGTTTTTCTAAATTAGGAAATGGGTTTAGAATCATCTCCCACTCTTTCTCTAACCTTTTTGCTTCATTATTTACAAAAAATGACATTTTGACTTTGTCAATTAAGCAATTAAATTGATGACTCTAGACTGACTTGGACTCCTCATGGACAATGACCTAGAAAAACTTGTCCAATTGAGATGAAACTTGGTCCAAGGGTGTAGGGGGTCTCATTCCATTTCATTTGAGCACAAATACCCTTATCAAAAATCCCAAGGACCCAATTTTTACATTTTTACATAAAAAATAATTAAAATTACCATTAATTGGGTAATTTAAAAAAAAACAAAAAAACTACTTAGACTTGACGGAATTCCGCAAGACTCTAGGAGATGTCTAGCATGGTCATTTACAATATTCCTAGACCCTAGTCACCCATAGGGCTCGATCATTATAACGCCTTTCACCACTTTGGAGGATTATTGTGGGAGTGAAAAACTCAAGGGTAATAAAAAAGGTTTGTTAAGCCAAATTAATTACCCAAGGAAAAAAAACACTCGATTAAATACCTAATGATAAATTCTTAGGTAACTAACCTACAATATTATCCATGCAGACCCATTACATTATAATCCTATGCAGGGGAGCGAAAATTCCAATTACAAAAAGACGTGCCGAGACCAAAAATGCCTCGTAGAACCATAAAGTCTTAAAACTTTGTTGCACCATCAGGTACATAGATTCATGGAACATGGAGTTGAACCCCTAGTTGAAACAAGTGGTCAATAGGGCCTTTTAGAATGATGTGCTTTTGATATTTTTAAGATGATTAATGATTCATCAGGGTAGGTTGAAATATTTTCTTTGAGGACACTCAATGGTTCATTGAGAAATTTCAAAATATGTTCTTTTGAAGAGCCTTGATGGCCTATCAGGGTTGCTGGAATGAAATTATTTTGAAGAGTCTTGATGGTATATTAGGGCATGCCAAAATATGTTATTTTGAGGAGCCCTAGTAGTTCATAAAGATAGATCAAATTGTGTTCTTTCAAGGAGGTCCAATAGTTCATTAAGATAGGTTAAAGGATGTTCTTTCAAGGAGGGACAATGGTTCATCAAGGTTTTTTGAAATATGTTCATTCTAAAAGGCTCGATGGACTATCAGGGTCATTCAAAGAATATCCTTTCAAAGAGGCTTGATGGGTCTAACTTTAGAAGGATGTGTCAGGGTGGTCTTTGAATTAGACCTAGAAAGATTTGGTAGCAAGGGTTGATGGCCAATGTAGGTGAATCCTTTTGAATGAGATAAGGTAAATTCATTTGAGAGAAATAAAATTTAGTAAGGGATCCAAAAGGATCTAAGCTAGTGGAAGAAAGAGGAAAACGGGAAAAAATACCCCGTTCCCTCAATAAGGCTATTTAAGGGGATGGGTACATCATAGAGTGGTATCATAGCTCATGTTACAAGACTAGGGATGTTATGGGATAAAACTGTAATGGAAATTTTTTGACAAGTGCTAGTTACAACACTGAGCCAACATGGGCATGAAATTAGGAATGAACAAAAATGTCGTAAGGGTATTTTGTTGAGACGATATACTAATATTCTTGGAGGGAGAATTCTAGAAAGAAAACCAACTAATTTTTATAGAGAGGTAAAGTCTATTTAGGAAGTTAAGTCTTGGCTTCCTAGGATAAGGAAGTATTTCCAAGTTCATGACTACAATGACTCTCCTTCATATTGTTAGTCTAGAAGTCTAAATAAATAATTTTAGAAATTAGTTTATTCTACCATATTTGTAAATATGATATTTAGTTTAATATCTAAAGGAAACCTATCATACTCATGTGATT
>ML784223.1:142227-161882 GCA_009831015.1 Picea engelmannii | reverse complement strand
TTTGGAGCCTTCTTCTCCTTTCAATCAATCTTCATATGAGATACTCTGAATCTCAAGAAATAACTTCTTATTCATCTTCTTTGGTACATGAGTGTATATGGTCATGTACATAGTCTGATTCATGTCTCATATAATATGTTGCCTTCAACAACCTTCACTATAGCTTCCTTAGGGTTATTACTTGTGCCCTGGAACAAGGTCAACAAGCAAGAATAATACTCTTTTGATAATAGTAGATAAAACAATAGCATGGATAATCATCATAGTAGCTCCTTTAGAGCTATAACTTGTGACATGTCTAAAGTAAAGATCAAAAGTAAGAAATACGATACGAAATGAGGTCAACACTCTTATAGTGTTGTGGTCAAACATTCCTCCATGGAAACCAGGAACTAACACAAGATATTTCTCCTAGAGGAGATGTTAGTTTGAATCAGGAAAATGACTACATTAAGCATTTATCTCAATATGCTCACATGCCACAAGGTATAGTACTTTTCAAAGACTAGTTATCAACTTGTCATGTGAAACTTTGAATCTTATCAACTTAATTAATCAAACATGGAACCTGGAGCCTTGTCCTCAAGAATGAGTGTGCTTCTTTTCTTCCATGTCTTCTTCACTCAAGATGACGAGTGCTTTCTTCAACCTGTCTTCTTGTACTAAGACAATATGCTATCTTGACAGAAGGTTGGGTTAGCGAATAAACTCTATGATCTCAACTTTAATCCATCTAATACATTGACTTTAATTTTGATCAAAGGTTAGTATGATGGTCATAGCTACAACATGCAACACTGATCAAAATAATGTCATAACAAATATATGCATATCCGAATAATCACACCTGGTTGCATAATTCCTCTTAATGTGTTGGATCTTGAGATCCTTCTGGATCTATGGAAAGAGATCCCTTCTCCTGCAAATACCCTTTAAAGATTAACAATTTAAACATATGTGAGTACATGCCTTTGATAACATTTGTAGGTAGTGGCACCATTTGGTAGCAGCGACAATGATCACCAACTCTTAAAAACTTCAAGGGTGACTGCAACTGGTACTACGATTGATACTTCAACTAGTATTGCAACTGCAATTGATACTGCAACTGGTTCTAAGAATGCAACTCCAACTGCAACTTAGGGTGTTATGAGGAAACCCTAATTTTTCAAACTTCAAATTTTGAAATTCTGATCTAGGGGATAGATGCGCTGAGTTGCGGTGAGTAAGTTGGTCCAGTCAAATTTATGAAAATCCAAATTTTACCCCCTCAAACTTGACCAATGGATTTATGGACTGGTGCTTTTGGTTTTCTGGTACTTCTGGTTTTCTGGTACTTTGTGAAAACTAGGGTTTCACTTTCCGGGAGATCTACCCACTGAAAAGGTGCACTGAGGGTGCCAAATAATTCCTTGGGTTAGGGCACACTTTTCTAGATGGTTTTGAGGCTGAAGTTTTTCTTCAATAAAAATCCCTAATTTTCATGTACGGCATGACGTTTTTCTTCTTCTTGTGAGAGATTCTCTCTTCAGCTTAGCTCGTATACCATGTTAAGGTTTAAGCTATTATTAGGTTTATTTTCAATTCACTAGATAACCATAGCATAGATAGGATCACTGAGAAATACACAATCACAAGAGACACATCATTTATTCTGGGAAACCCTCATGGGGGAGAAAACCTAGCAAAAACTTCCTTAATATAGATAGCCAATACAATGCCAAGAGATAACTAAAACAATACAGAAAGTCCTCTCCCAAGAATGCACCTCTCTCTCTCTTCCTTCTTCTCCAACTGCAGCTCCAAACTTGCGCTCTGATCATCAAGTGAGTGAGTGAACAAATGATGTGTTAGCCTCTCTTATTTATACAATCTGGCAGGCGTTGAACTGAGGTGTCTTTTCACTGGCAGGGCCGACTTCTCAATCTGGGTGGTTATAACAACTTTTAATATATTCTAGGTGGTTATAACCACTTTAATAAATTATGGGGCCGACTTCTCATTTAGCCTATTACAATTAGGGTTTGACCAATCCGAAAAAGGGGATTTGGTCATTTACAATACCCGACATGATAAATCCACAAAAGGAGATTGATCTAATGAATAATACATCAATAATAAATATAATACTCTTTGCAGTTACAATAATTCAACAAAATTTTTTGACCTCTACGTGGGGAAGACGTGGTTCACGATGAAAGGAGTTGGAGTGAAAATGCGGACACTGAGAGGAATCAACAACATCGGGTTGGTCTGATGAGGAAGGACCCATAGGGAGGTTTAATAATTGATTGAAAATAGACTGGAAGGAGATCAATTGGGTTGTGAGGTTGGATTCCATGTTGTTAAATTTGTGTTCTAATTTGTCAATGCAAGAGTGGTTAGAATCCACCTGAGATGTTCGATGTTCGATGGAAACATGGGCTTGATTGATGGAAGTTTGGAGATCTTGGTTATGAGTGGTGTCCATTTGGAGAGGGGAAGTGCTGGTGAGGAAAAAAGATGGGTGGGTGGGACAAAAAAAAAGGACTTAGAAGTGATAGGTACCACGACGATCAGTGCTTGAAGGGAAATATAATGGAATAGGTGGAAAAATAGGGAAATTGGGAAGGGGTCGAGTCCATTGAAACAAAAAGGATTAAAAATGAAGGGTATGACTGCGATTAGGTAGAAAAGGGAATCCAATGGAATAGGTCCCAAATAAGTGTGCCAACGGGACCATTATAATCATTTTTTTTTTTAGTCCTGTGGAGTTATACTTTGGCTTGAAGAATACTGCAATGATGAAATGCCCAAATGCTTAACAGGAAGACATCTGTATTAATTTTGCAACCAGAATCCAGGAGACATTGTAGCACGACAATAGATCTTGTATGTTCTATTACTGTTTCCTTCCCAAGGGTTAGGGTATTCAAGGGTTCTACAGACAAGGGTTTGCCTTGTGCTATAGCTCTCTGATATACGTGCGGGGTCCAACAATAGTACTCAGCCCAATATCTCAAGGCACCAACTAAGGAGGCTAGACCGTACTCTTATCCATACTACCCAACTACCCAGGTACTAGTGCAAACCCTTCCCGAGTATCTTCCCGAGTGCTATTCTCGGTGGCACTATAGCAGTTAGGCGACCGATCGATTTATCTATGGAAGGATTCAGGAGATCTAGGACGATCCATATACAAATGTTGTCTGATGCGCTACCACTCGAAGGGGTACCAACATGGGTTACAAGGGTGGCCAACATATGTGTTTTAAGTACCACTTGTATTTCCCGCATGTATGAATCCTCGACTACGGGTTTATGCGTGTAACAGAAAATATATGTAGCTTAAAGACGTCGGAATACGTCTCTACCCTGAAACAAAATTAACCCACAATTTTCTGCCGAGGAAGGTCCTCTGATACAACTTGTAATATTCCAGATATAAAATAGTATGCAAAACAAAAATATTAGCTAGAAATGGCAGATAAACAATGATATAACCAAAACAACACCACAATAATACCAAAATTATACCAGAGTAACACCAGAAAGAACACTTTGATTATTGAGAGAAATGTTCACTTGCCTCTTCGAGGGGGAAACCTCCAGCAGAGCAGAGCTCTATTACAATAATATCCAAGAAAAAACTTATTGTACCCTCTATTCCTATTTATACTAAATCTATCTATCCAAAAGAACAATCTAGAGGAAGATCCTTCTAGAAACAAAATCTTCTATTAGGTCTTCTTACATTTGACTTATTCATACTTATTGCTAGGCCTTATTAATATTGACCTTTATTACATGGAAATATATTATTATACCCACTTGAGGGGTTAGGTAGGTTAGGTCCCTAACATCTTCTCGCATTTGGAACTGCGCAAGGGTTAATTCTAGAGTCAAAATGAGAAACTGAAATTGATGGGTTTCGACAGAGCCACGTGTCGAGCTTCAGTCTAATCGCATTTCACTTGGTGGTTTTAGAAACCACCTTTAGACATTTGCAAAAATTATCCCATAGGGGGCTAGCCCATGGTCACAGCTGGAGGTCACAAGTAGAGAATATAAGTTCTCTATTCATTTCATTTATATATTAGCGCTAAACAATATTAAGACCCTAGTTTCGAGCTCTTCAACATATGGACGATGGGAGCGCATATGAGCTAAGGACAAGGGATATAAAACAATCCATTTCCAATGGGTTTTATGGACATAAATGACTGTTATAATTTGCAAGATTTCAGAGACTGAGGCGGTTGGTCCATTCGAGTCCAACAAAAAATGTATAGAAGCTATTTTATTTTTATTTAACCTGGTGTACATTTGATAACACATGACGTTAAGGTTCTAAGGAGAGTATGAATTGAATTTGAGTCCCGTGGTGATATTGTGTCCATTTTGGACATATAAATCAATATTTTTGTGGAAAACCGAGTTAAAATTGACAAAGGTATAAGGTTTATGAAAGGATTAGAGCTGGTAGGAGCTTTAGCAAACCTAGCAGAATATACTCTTATAGATCTTGATCAGAACTGCATATAGTGGAGATGCATTGTTATAGAAAGACAAGGAGGACTTAGGGAAGAGATTTCATAAGGAAAAAATATGGAGAATATTGGATGCCTTGGATTTTGAGCAAGCACAGATCCATGGACACCTCTTTGCAGGTTTGTAGAGCAACAAAAAGTGAAGATTAGAGCTGCCTAAGATTGTGTTAAATTGGAGATACTAGGTAGGGTGTCTCTATCACATGATATATAAGTTCACTTTAAGTAGGTGACCTATCTAGTATGTGTCAATTATTTATCCCTTATGTGTTGTGGCACTTTATGACACTTTAATGTTTTGTAGATATATGACAAATTTTGATTGGCTAGGTGTAATATATCATTTTTTAACCTTTGAATGTTTTGGATCGAAATGCAAATAAATGGATATAATGATGGGATTCAAGTTATATGAGTGATCCTATGTGTAAGTGATGTAAACATATTGCATAATTTACTATTGTGGAGCTCAAGCCCAAGGCATAATTAGTGAATGCATATGCATGTACTTTAATAAACTTGCTTTTGATATACCATGAGGTAGGCTTTCCATGTTATACACAAGATATGAAAATATTATTTCAAAAATTAATAAAAAGGTCCAATTTTGACTACTAAGAGAATGAGAGAGGCTATGAGTCCATTGTAGGGGTAGAGGAAGGGGCCAAAGGTAAACTAATTAATCCTAAGTTGCTTAAGTATCCTAACCTTCATTTTTTTCACTATGGGTTTGTTAAAATCTCTACCACTAATCATTGAATGTGGTTGGTGGGGAAGTCCACCTTCCATTGTTATGAGAGAATGGGAGTTGAGTACAAGTTATAAGGAGTGTAAAATATTCCATCCTCATAGAAAGTCAAACCATCTCTTCTCCATGTCCTCTCCCTGTGCAAATTTGAATTGAATATTCCCATTTGAGGGAAGGATTCTAATCATTCGTGATATCATGCATTCCCATGACACATAAGAGATCATTCTCATTTTATTTAATAACCATTCAAAACATTCTTCATACCCATGAACCTATGAGTTTTGGAGGTGCATTCTCATGCAGAGAATTGTGATTTGAACCTATGTATGATCAAATAGAGATGAAGAAGAAGAGAATATGAACTTGAGAAGAGAGATGCAAGGATACAAACTCAACATGAAGGCTAGGTTGATAGTAAGACATTCCCATTCCCTATATTTTTCTACTCACTTCATACTCAAGAGTTGAGGGATGACTCTGTTGGGTTGATGCTAAAGGGAGACAACAATTGGACTCCTTCTGCACATACTACGAGCACCAAAGAGGGAGAAGAATTTATTGAGGGAATGTTGAGTAAATAAAGGAAAGGTATTATGGAATGCACAAGGGACTCTTTATCATAGACAAGGTGTATTTCGAGTGTTGTTTGGGGTAGTGGAAAGGAGCACCATTGTTGGGCTGGCTAGAAGGAAGCCTAGAGGTTCTGCATTGAACAACTTGTCTAAGCCTAAGAAAAATTGGGTTAGGTGAGTGCCCTAAGTGCACGTAGTTTGTTTCCTTTTCCCTAGTGGTATCATAACTTGGCTTGGGGGAGGAATCCACAAATTATTGCCTTACGGTCGGTTGGAAAATTACTCACTCATAGGCAATTTCCTTGGACCATCTTCTTCAAATATAAGTGTTCCATCTCTGATATGATTTTTTGTATTGAATTCCTATTTATAATTCCAAATTTAATCTCTATTACCTTATGTGTGAATTTAAATGGAATTCATGATTGCCTATTGTTGCATGTTAGCTTGTTGTAATAATCAGATGCATTCCTCTATGTAATTTGAATAGCCTTAGAGGTATTTGGGTTTGAGATCTCATTATGCATTTGAATTTGCACTATTAAGGGTAGAGTAGTTTGATGTTCATGTATGATGGTGTGGCCACACTCTAAATTCCATCATTGGGAAGAACCTTTGAATTGTCTTCAATATTTCCAAGTTTGAACAACATTCAAAACTTGTAGGCCTTTTTAATATAAGCCTTCTATTTAGTCTGAAGTGATAACTTTGATTGGCAGCTAGTTTAGCCTTTGATTTTTATATATCAAAATTACTTTCAAAGAGGCCCAATGGATTTGCCATCAGGTGAATATTTCAAAAGAGTTTTGATCTTTTGAGGAGGCTCAATGGTTCATTGGGACAATTCGAAAGACATTCTTTCAAGGAGGCTTGATGGTTCATTGAGTCAGTTTGAAATATTTTTCATTTGATATTTTGAGAAGGCCCGATGGTCCATTGGGGCATGTTGGCGTCCTTATACACACTTGCACACGTGGACTAAGTCTCAATCCACTTAGTGTGTCCTCGAGACACAATGTCTAAGTTCAAGCCCACTATCACCTCGACTTGAACTCCTTTCGTCTAGTCTTACTCCTAGGGAAGCCAAGGGGGGTAGTCCCTAGTTACTATGTGAGTTATTAGATGTGTTCTAGGAGTTAATTTTAATTGTTTAAAGGTTTGGGGGAAACTAGCCTATATGAGAGGCAAACAATGCAAATGAAAACCTTCAATGACAAGCAACCCTTTCCCTAGGTCAACTAATACTAGTGCCTAAGGTTGGGTAAGGGGTCAACTAAAGTTACAAAAGAGATCTAAACTAAGCAAAGAAAAAATTTACAAATTAGATTAGATACACAAGAATTATAATTACAACCAATAAAGAATATCTAGATGATACAACTAGATACAAAGATACAACTATTAACAAATGAAATAGGCAAGCACTCGTTAGATCTAACCTTTACTTTGATTTTGTAGGAAATGCAAGGAGATAGATCAAGATTGCACTTACAACAAACACAACATCAAAACCTAAACAATGAAGTTCCCCAAAATAGGTGCACAACTTCAAGGGGTTATAAGATAAAGATGAAAGAAAAGACCTCCATGGGAAAAAGTGCACAACTTTTAGAGGAAGAGATAAAACTTGAAGTAAAGCCTCCACGGACACTAATGCTCAACAACTCAAATACCATAAGATGATAAATAAGATTGCTTAAAAGATACTTGAAATGAAAGTGTTGCATAAATTAAAGAGCATGAACAACTTAAAATTAAATGTGAAGTTAAACCATAGGTTACTTGTGAGAAGTTTTTAGAGTTATGCTTAATTAAGTGAATGTTGAAATCCTAGACTAGATGACTTCCCCAAAACTCTCACCGCTTTGGCCAAAAGGACTACTGGGTGCTCAAGAAGCAAGGAAAACAAGGCCTTACCCTAGCTCCACAGGTCAATCCAGGAAACAAGGGTGCTCAACAAGGGGGACACCTAGTGCTGTGAGATCATCCCTGATCTAGCACCCCAAGCCACCTCCACAAGTTCCTTGTTTGATGGCGAAAGTTGCAACAGTAGTGGGTGTTCTAATTAAACTAAATAAATTGATCCCTTAAGATTAGGATGGATTGATTAAATGATTAAGGTTTATTGAGTTAAGTTCTTGAATGAAAATGACAAGTGTTTGAAAGAAAATAAATGAGAAATGCTCGAAAATAATGTACAAGTAGATAAACTATGCCTCCATGGGCTTAAGCAAGAAAGTAAATGGAAATAAGTGCTTATAAACTACTAAGATATCACATGAACTTGAAAGAGAAACTAGAATCATAAACCATCAACTATCTAACAAACTAAACTAGCCTTACGATATAGCATGGGTGGCAAAGCCAATCCTCTTTGCTAGGTGTAGGCAAAAGAACACAATAAGGGAAATAACTTGAAAAAGGAAAACAAATAAATCTAGCCACACAACCTTGCCTTAAGGACAAGTGGGGAAAACAAGATGAAACTTAAAACAAAAAATTAAATTTAAATCCTAGCCTTACGATTTTGCATGGGTGGCTTGGCCAATCCACTATGCAAGGTGTAGGCAAATGAAAAGAAAAAACACAGAAAATTAATTTTTTAGAGAAGTGCAAGCCCTAGAGAGTCTCTTGGGGCTTTCTTACAATGTGAGAAAGAAGGAGAAAGAGTTAGGAAGATATTACCCCAACTTAGGAGGCTCCATTTTACGTTTTGGGCCCCTTTTGGGTTGTATATCATCCTCTTTTTAGTGCAGACCTGCAACAGATCAACAAACAAAACTTGCTGGAAAAGTTGCAAAAACACCAAAAACTTGGGAAAATTTCTGTTAGCAATAACCACAAATTTTTTGTGTAAATTTCAGCAAGTATATAATGTATAAAAGCTCTATCTAAGTATGTTAGATTGCTCAAAGATGTATAGAATAGAACATAAATAAGAAACACAATTTTTTAGAGGGTTTAAGTGGGTAGAAAGAGAGATTTCTAGATCTGAAATCTTCACTCCAAACCCTTAGGTAACCTGCAAGTCTTGTGAGAAAAACTATAAAAATAGAGAGGATATGAGTAAATCTAGATGTAAAACAAAATACTTTGTAATACCCAATTAAACAATTCACTATATCTATGATAATACTACCATAAATTTATCCAAGCAAAATACTTTGCTTGGAGTTCCTACTCTAGATCTATAATCTAAACACACACAAGAAAAAAAAGCAAGAACAAAATCACCTCATATGTAACAAGATGGTACCAAGAAGACTCTTAACACCATGGATCCTCCAAAGCTTTATTTATTAGAATAGAAACAAGCTTGAGCAAATACTTGCCACAAGCTTGAGAAGAAAGAATGAGAACAAGAAGAGAGAGAGAGAGAGAGAGAGAGAGAGAGAGAGAGAGATTTTGGCATAGTAACAATACCAAGAGTAGATGTGTCAGGAGATTTTATTTTATACTTGGGAGCCAAGAGTGACCCCTCTTGGATGAGTTACAAGTGTCACACATCCAAGAGAAATAGACAAAGTCAAGGAAGAATCACTTTTAGGGTTTTGGTAAATGAGTGAGGGGGTGAGGTGGAACCTTTTTGACAAATTCCAACAACAAATTATACTTAGGCGAGTTAACTTAGGGAGAAAGCAAGTTTTTTACTTTAATTTTTTACTTTACTTGACTTTCTCCTCAAGGGGGGCACACTTTTCTTAGGGAGATGGATGGAATGAAGTGGTGGCTAGATGAGGGGGGTGTTTAAGTTAGGAAAAGTGTTTTTCTAAATTAGGAAATGGGTTTAGAATCATCTCCCACTCTTTCTCTAACCTTTTTGCTTCATTATTTACAAAAAATGACATTTTGACTTTGTCAATTAAGCAATTAAATTGATGACTCTAGACTGACTTGGACTCCTCATGGACAATGACCTAGAAAAACTTGTCCAATTGAGATGAAACTTGGTCCAAGGGTGTAGGGGGTCTCATTCCATTTCATTTGAGCACAAATACCCTTATCAAAAATCCCAAGGACCCAATTTTTACATTTTTACATAAAAAATAATTAAAATTACCATTAATTGGGTAATTTAAAAAAAAACAAAAAAACTACTTAGACTTGACGGAATTCCGCAAGACTCTAGGAGATGTCTAGCATGGTCATTTACAATATTCCTAGACCCTAGTCACCCATAGGGCTCGATCATTATAACGCCTTTCACCACTTTGGAGGATTATTGTGGGAGTGAAAAACTCAAGGGTAATAAAAAAGGTTTGTTAAGCCAAATTAATTACCCAAGGAAAAAAAACACTCGATTAAATACCTAATGATAAATTCTTAGGTAACTAACCTACAATATTATCCATGCAGACCCATTACATTATAATCCTATGCAGGGGAGCGAAAATTCCAATTACAAAAAGACGTGCCGAGACCAAAAATGCCTCGTAGAACCATAAAGTCTTAAAACTTTGTTGCACCATCAGGTACATAGATTCATGGAACATGGAGTTGAACCCCTAGTTGAAACAAGTGGTCAATAGGGCCTTTTAGAATGATGTGCTTTTGATATTTTTAAGATGATTAATGATTCATCAGGGTAGGTTGAAATATTTTCTTTGAGGACACTCAATGGTTCATTGAGAAATTTCAAAATATGTTCTTTTGAAGAGCCTTGATGGCCTATCAGGGTTGCTGGAATGAAATTATTTTGAAGAGTCTTGATGGTATATTAGGGCATGCCAAAATATGTTATTTTGAGGAGCCCTAGTAGTTCATAAAGATAGATCAAATTGTGTTCTTTCAAGGAGGTCCAATAGTTCATTAAGATAGGTTAAAGGATGTTCTTTCAAGGAGGGACAATGGTTCATCAAGGTTTTTTGAAATATGTTCATTCTAAAAGGCTCGATGGACTATCAGGGTCATTCAAAGAATATCCTTTCAAAGAGGCTTGATGGGTCTAACTTTAGAAGGATGTGTCAGGGTGGTCTTTGAATTAGACCTAGAAAGATTTGGTAGCAAGGGTTGATGGCCAATGTAGGTGAATCCTTTTGAATGAGATAAGGTAAATTCATTTGAGAGAAATAAAATTTAGTAAGGGATCCAAAAGGATCTAAGCTAGTGGAAGAAAGAGGAAAACGGGAAAAAATACCCCGTTCCCTCAATAAGGCTATTTAAGGGGATGGGTACATCATAGAGTGGTATCATAGCTCATGTTACAAGACTAGGGATGTTATGGGATAAAACTGTAATGGAAATTTTTTGACAAGTGCTAGTTACAACACTGAGCCAACATGGGCATGAAATTAGGAATGAACAAAAATGTCGTAAGGGTATTTTGTTGAGACGATATACTAATATTCTTGGAGGGAGAATTCTAGAAAGAAAACCAACTAATTTTTATAGAGAGGTAAAGTCTATTTAGGAAGTTAAGTCTTGGCTTCCTAGGATAAGGAAGTATTTCCAAGTTCATGACTACAATGACTCTCCTTCATATTGTTAGTCTAGAAGTCTAAATAAATAATTTTAGAAATTAGTTTATTCTACCATATTTGTAAATATGATATTTAGTTTAATATCTAAAGGAAACCTATCATACTCATGTGATTGGTTTTCTCCTAGAGTTTAGATTAGAGTTGGGCTATATAAACTAGCTCTCTTTTTCATGTGAGGGATATAGGTTTTATGCCCTCACTATCTTTGTAACTCTATTTTTCCTTATTTAATGAAATTATGTGTCTGGGGACACTTCGTCAACATTGGTATTAGAGCCAAGTTGAATGGTGTTTGAAGAGAATTGGCGATGGATTGAGGATGCAAGAAAGACTCCATAATATCAACCAAGAACTCCTCAAGCTCAAGGGAAATGATAATGACGTAACATGTTGTCATTTCAACAAGGAAAAATTTAGTTAATAATTGCGGAAAATTTTAAAATCAATTTGTTGATTTTCTTTTAGATCTAATCCTCATTTTATTGTTGATTAAAATTCTAGAGCTATTTCTGTTGTTTATATTTGTAGATCTAAAATTTGTTGTATGTAAATCAACAGTCAAAGAATGTAAATCTTAAGATCATAGCGGATTGTTATAAATCTGCAATTTTTTTGTAGATATTAAGATACACTATTTTTTTTATTGTTTAAGAGGACCATATTGTCAAAATTGTTTTAGATCTACTTATAAAACTAGCAATTTCTTATGAAGAGCTATAATTTTTAAATCTAGCTCAAGCAAAGTTTCTACATCCTGAATCCAATGCTCAAGTATGGATGCAATCTAAAGGTTCAGAAAACATATGGTTGGGGTTTGATTCGTTTAGATGCAAGGCTGTCAGAATTTGGTATTAGTAATTAACAAGGGTTTCCTTGACCCTGATTTGTGTCTTCATGAGATCTGTGGTTTCATGTAGTGGAACTATACCTCCTCCAACAATTTTCTTAGCCAGAGCCAGAAAATTTGAAGGCTTCATTGAAAAGAAGTGCAATCGGCCCAAAATCACTATTTTAGGCTATAGTACCAAACCCAGAAGAGATATGCAGCTTCGGTGTCAAAGAGGAAGAAGAGAATATTTTGCATCCATTTTAAAAAACAAACTGCTATAGATCGTACCCTCCATGATTTTCTTTGAACAAGGATTGCTCTCACGCCCTCCACGACCCGCTTTCCACCATATGTTATAGCATGGTAATTGATTCCATACTAGTGCTTTAAAACAAAACACAATGTTTAAGTGGAGGTTGGATTGGGTAAATGAATAAAATATATGATTTATACCATTATGAAGAAGAAATTGGGAGTATTAAGGATTCATATATATTTTTAAAACATTGAAGACTTCATTAGTTCAAGGGGAATTTTTGCATGAAATATATTACAAAATGAGCCAGGTCATTAAATGAGGAAACCCTATATAGGGTTGAGTCACATAACTAAGCTCAAAGAAAGATTCTCACAATAACACCATATGATATTATCAATGAATAACTGATGTATCTATTACAAAGGAGTTAACCTCCTTATATATCATTGTTCATTAAGAAAATCATTTCCACTTATGAATGTGGGATATATTGCTTTACACAAAAAATGAAAATTAACATATTCTAAAGTCATAAAGCGACTTTATTATATAGTAAGCCTTATATCTCTAATAAAAGATTGTCAAATTTTTGAAAGTTCAAATTTCTTTAGAGGACTCAAATTTGTAATCTTGATATCAAGAGATTAAGAAGAGTCTAGTGCAATACTCTCTCAAAATATTTTTCGATGAGACTTTTAAAGGGTCAAGGCCAAGCCTTTAAAAGTGCTCGTTTTTCGAAGAGACGATGCGATCTCTTTTGTTGACTTGCATCTCATTTTCATGTTGTGATATTCTTAGAAATCACTTGCAAATTTCAATTCTTCAAGGCAATACACCGTCAATAAACATGTCAATGTTAATCAACATATTCACTCATTCAAATAAGTTGGATGGCCCCAAAGATTACAAATCTTGGAAACGCCACATGCAAAACACATTAATATATAATGATCTATGGCATGATATTTGTGATGGTGATACTCCAACAAAGTCCACTGATACTGTTCCTTTAGCTAAATGGGAATTAAAATATTGAAAGGCTCTTGCTTTGATTTATCTTCTATAACTGAACATTTGTTTGTTCATATTGATAATTCTACTTTCACTTGGTTTGATTGGAATCAATTTCGCAAGATTTTTGTTACTCCTGAATCTCAAAGAATTGATTTACAAATGAAGTTGTTTATGCAAAGATTAGTTGATGGTGATGATGTGTTAGAATATATTTCAAGAATAAATAACATACTTCAATACATCATCAAAGGTGGATTTCTTATTTGAAGACAATTTTTTGATCTCTATATTGATAAATGGCTTACCTCCATCTTATAAACACTTTATTGAAACTTTGCAAATCACTGATAAATTATCAACTACAACTTTTGATTCACTTGGTGAACTATTAGCTCAACATAGTAAGTAATTTGATAAACAAAAACAATATAGCGAGGATCTTGTCTCTACAAGTTCAAAAAAAGTAGAAAGTTCAAAAGGAAGAGGAGCTCTGTTCAATAATAGAGGATGTGAAAATAAAAATTGGTCTTCTTATAGAGGACATGGCCGTGGGCGCAATCAAGGGAGATGAAGCAATACTTTTCAACATGGATCAAACAACTTTAGAAGAAGTTATTCAGAGAGACATCCAAATCACAATTACCAATTTGGAAGAGGTAGAGACACGAGTCATATTATTTGTAGATGATGCAATTGAATTGGTTATTATGTAGAAGATTGTAGAACTCCAAATGATAAGTTTCCTAAGTTCAAGCAACATTCAACTTCAATACGATATGCTAAAGATCAATATGATGATCAAAATAATTTTGAGTATGTATTCACAACTCTTCAACAATCAGAGTCGAGAGATTTAATGGCTTCCAACTACTCTTTTCAAAGTATGAATATGCTTGGTTATTGGATATGGGTGCCACTCAATAGATGAATTTCATAAGAGACTTTTTTTTTTGTCCTTTCATGAATGTAAATTGAATTCTTTTTTTTTTGGCTAATGATTCAATGCATACACCTTGAGGAAAAGGTTATGTGAAATTTTTTCTTCCTAGAATTGGAGAGAAAATGATTTCAAATGTTTGGTATGTATCAACATTTAAAAAGAGTTTGTTGTCATTAGTAATGATTCGACAAGAAAGAAATCAAATTATTATGGAAGATAGATTGGTTAAAATCAACTCAATAAAACAAAATTTCAAAACAAATCATGATAGGATATGAAGATGGTAAGATTCTTAGTATGAAAGGGAAAGTCATTCCTTAGAAGCAATATTTTGCAGCAGTAATTGATTAAGAAAATTCATCGATAAGGTTATGGAATGTTCGTTATGGACATCTAAATTTTGATAGTATTTCTCAACTCAAAAAACAAGAAATGGTTAGAGGGATGCCCACCTTTAAGAATAAAAATGCAAGATGTGAAGCTTGCATTTATGGAAAACAACATCGAGAAGCATTCTCTACTGGATCATGGTGAGTAAACATATATATGAAACTCATCCACAATGACATTTGTGGACCTCTAGAGACTTCTCTTGGAGGATGTAAATATTTTTTACTTTTCATTGATGGTTTTAGTCGAATGGCTTGGGTGTATTTCTTGAAGGAAAAGTTAAAGGCATTTGAAAATTTCATAGTTTTTTGTTTTCTGATTGAAAAATAAACCAAGGAAAAGATTTTTGCTTTGAAGAAAGATAATGGAGGGGAATTCACTTCAAACGAATTCCAAAATTATTGAAAAGATAAAGGTATCAAAAGGAAATTCGTAAATTCATACACTCCACAACAAAATGGAGAAACCAAAAGAATGAATTGAACTTTGATGGGTATGGTGAGATCAATGTTGAAATTCAAAGGATTAAGTTCCTCCTATTAGGCCAAAACAATTCACACTGCACTTTGTTAGTTTTTCATAGCATTTAGGCTAAATAAGAAGTTCATTTTATTTTATCAATCAACCATAACCATAAATGCTGCATCAACCAAGATCACATGAAAAAGCACCATGCACAAGAACACAAGATATATCCTGGGAAACCCTTCTCAAACTAGGGAGAAAAACCCAACCAAATCCTTTGCTATACTCTTCAAGAGAAAGACCTTTTCACCACCAAGAATATCCTAGCACACAAGAGGGTGCACAGAACCTAGAAACCCTAGCACCCAAGAGAGGTGCGCAACTTTTACCAAGAAGTGTACTTGCTGAAATTTCCAAAACTTACAAGTGAGTGTGTGTCCACAAATGAAAGATTCCATCTTACTTATATTAGACTCGTCCTATCAATTGAATTGTCTATTGGCACAATAGGGCCGACCTCACTTAGACATATTAATTGTTTATTATTATAATAATTAATATTAATATTAATTATCTTTTACAGTTTATCTTTAGACACAATAAGATAGGGCCGACCTATACCCTTTACACAATAACTAGGGTTACAGGTAGGTCTGACTCTTGAACAATATATAGAAAATGATCTGATACACCCAATAGTGCTCATCCACTAGGGGCTACATCCATAGGGATGTCATAGACCCGAGTCACTGCATTACACAGATGAACTAGGTCCTCACACGTGCACTTATGCTCAACCATAGTCACGTCTGCTCTATAGATATGCTTTCCCACTGCTACCGACAGGAGGATCATTTGGAGTCTTCACATCAACTCTGTTGCTATTCAGAGGAGGCCATCACATAATCTTCGTTCTTATTCTCATGATGATGTGCCCAGTGCTTTTCGGGATTTCTCTAACTCAACAGATCTCTCAACAGATTTCTCTAACTCAACATCGGATAATCATCTGGAGTTCTTCTCTCTCATGTCATGGAGGAGGCCATATACATTCCTAGCCCTTGTCCCAGGCTGGAACCACAAACCCTTTATTAGGGGCTTTCTCTTAGGTTTGTAAGCTGAGAGTAAGACTTCACATAGTTGCTATATTCCACATCTCACAGGTTTGTAGGCTGGAGGATGTCTCCTATAGCTGCAATCAATAACACTCCCTCTCAGCTAGGGAGGCATTCTTCATCAAGACAAGTCTCATACCGATGTACTCTGAGTTTTGATTTTGGCTAAGGTCATTCATACTCCCTCTTAACTAGGAAGGAGTTCTTTACCAAGTAAATGTTTGCAGTCTGCTTAGGTGTAGGAAGATACTGCAAGTATACAATCTTTCTTCTATATCATATCTTTGATCTGAAGGTATTTCATCTCATCGTGTCTTGAACCATCAAGATGCTGATATTGTGATAGCTGCAGGAGGTATTTACCTCCATGTGTAAACCTAATGAGAATAGAATATTCCGGGAAGCAAGAAGAAACCCTAATGAGTTGGCTAATAACCCTAGAAGACAAGTCGGCTTAAGAGGATAATTTGTATTAGGTTATTAGCCTCCAAGAGAAGAAGTCGTCCAGCAAAAATATTATATATTGAGTAAATAGGTACCCAAAATGAGAAGTCGGCCCAAGCAGTTAGCCAGAATTAATATAAATATAGAAGGCCAGTCTTCATTCTGGCAGGCATTCTTAGAATTCCATAGCTCACTTGTGTGCATGTTAGGACCCTAACCCGCACATAGGTAGAACAATATATTCGGATGTAATAAAGGTCAATATTAATAAGGCCTTTCAATAAAATAGAATAAGGCAGATGTAAGAAGACCTAATAGAAGCTTTCGCTTCTAGAAGGATATTCCTCTAGATGTTTCTTTTTAAGTATAAATAGGAGTCGAGGGTATGAGAACCCTAGTTTGGATATTATTGTAATAGAGCTCTGCTCAACTGGAGGTTGCCCCCTCGAAGAGGCCCGTGAACATTGCTTTTAGATTCAAAGTGTTATTTCTGTTGTTATTCTTATATCATTTCAGTGCTATTGTGGTGAATGTTCTGGTTATATTGTTGTTATTCTGCCATTACTAGCATTTTATTTCTGTTCTGCATACATTTTATATCTGGTATATTACAAGTGGTATCAGAGCACTTTCCTCGGCAGAAAGTGTGGGTTAAATTTTTTTTTCCAGGGTAGAGACGTATTCCGATGTCTTTAAGCCACAGAGATCTGTCGTTATGAGCATAAACCCGTGGTTGAGAGATTCATACACACATGAACTACAAGTGGTACTTAAGCACACATCTGTTGGCCACCCTTGTAACCCGTGTTGGTACCCCTTCGAGTGGTAGCGCATCAGACAACACCTGTGTACGGATCGACCTAGATTACTTGAAACCCTCTTTAGATAAACCGATCGGCCGCCTGACTGCTATAGTGTCACCGAGAACAACACTCAGGAAGATACTCTCTAGTACCTGGGTAGTCGGGTAGTACGGCTAAGGGTACAGTCTATCCTCCTTAGTTAGTGCCTTGAGATATTGGGCCGAGTACTACTGTTGGACCCTGCACGTATATCAGAGAGCTATAACATAGGGAAAACCCTTGTTTGTAGAACCCTTGAATACCTAACCCTTGGGGACAGAAACATAAACAAATTAAAACATACAAGATCTATTTCCGCGTAACTGTGTTCGGGTTGCCAAGTAAATACACATTTCTTTTTGGTTAAGCATTTGGGAATTTCCTCTTTGCTTTCAGATTCAAAGTGCTATTTCTGTTGTCTGAAAAAATTTTCACCATTATTTGAGACCTATTCCATTAGATTCATCTCTTCGCCCTTATCAAATTCATCCATATCATTTTTCAGCAAATATCTTTACTCCGCCCGCCCCTTTTCAGTTTCCCCATCCTCATGGCCCATACTTGTAGCCAAGACTTGGAAGCTTGCTTCAAAACCTTGCAATCTAGTCTCATTGAGACCCAACAAGAAGTGAAACAACTCAGTGACAATGTTGTCACCATCAATACAACCATGCAGTCCTCAATGGGGGAAATCAAACAAGACCTCACCACCCAGCTTGAATCAATCTTTTCGACACTCTGCACCAAACTGCATATCCCTACAGATAACCCTTCCTCTTCCTCACCTCCACATACTGAAGGTGACCATTCCTCTCATTCCCATACCTTGCAGAACCATCACTTTCAACGTGACCTACACTTTCCGCAGGTGGATGCGACCAAATTTGATGGCTCGGACCCCACTGGTTGGGTAACCCAAATGGAACATTACTTCTCTTTATACGACATTACAGATGACTTGGCCAAACTCTGGTATGGTGCTCTCCATCTAGATCAAGAACGTTGGCAATGGTGGCAATGGAGAAAAAATTCTCATCAAGGGTATATTGCTTGGACACACTTTGTGGCAGAGCTTTATGAATGATTTGACACTGACACCAACCATTTGGGCCGTTTGGCAAAGCTAAAACAATTAGGAACAATGGAAGACTTTATAGCTGCCTTTGAGTGCTTAGATTTTAGAATAGAGGGCATGTCTGATGCCTTTTTCCATGAGTGTTTTATCAGTGGCCTCAAGGATGAAATTCGGGCCCATGTCCTCATGGCTCAGCCTGAGAGTTGGGTGGAGGCTACCAAAAGAGATAAAGAAGCACAACAGGTTGTATCTTCTCAAAACCGCAAACCCTCCTTTATCCCTCACCCTAAACCAGTAAATCCCACTACTCCCTTTGCTCCACTAAAGATCCAAAAATTGACCAGGGATGAAATCGCTGAACGCCAACTCAAAGGCCTTTGTTATAACTATGATGACAAATATTTACCGGGCCACAAGTGTAAAGGAAAAAATCTTTTTATGGACATCTCCGAGGAGATTTCAGAAGAAGATGAATAAAATCCCTCTGTATCTGAGTCACTTGAATCCACTGACATAACCCCTCCCTCAGACCCTCCCGAAGTAGAACCGGTCATTTCCCTCAATGCTCTCATTAGCTTCTCCACTCCCCAAATCCTCAAACTAATCAGTTACATCAAGCATCAGAAGGTCATCATTCTGGTTGATAGTGGTAGCACCCATAATTTTATTCATCACCACATTGCCCAAGAAACTCATTTCTACATCCATGACGTCAATAATTTCCAAATCATGATTGCCAATGGTGGCTCCATGAAATGTGGAGGGTGTTGTGAAAATGTGTGTCTCCAAATTGGTGACTACCACCTTAAATCCCATATGTTTGCTATCAACATGGGAGGTTGTGACATTGTGTTGGGTGCAGACTGGCTAAGGACTTTGGGTCCCATTCTCATGGATTTTAAAGACTTAACCATGCAATTCGACCAGGAGGGCCACCAATATAAGTTCCA
>ML784223.1:109259-141502 GCA_009831015.1 Picea engelmannii | reverse complement strand
ACTTCTGTGCCCTCAACAAACTTACCATCAAAGACAAATTCCCCATTCCTGTCATTGATGACCTCCTGGATGAATTGAGTGGCACCCAATTCTTCACTAAACTGGATCTTCGTTTGGGCTACCACCAGATACGTATGAAAGAGACAAAGATTCCCAAGACTGACTTTATAACTCATGAGGGCCACTATGAGTTTTTGGTCATGCCCTTTGGCTTGTGTAATTCCCCCTCCACCTTCCAAAGCCTCATGAATCATGTCTTCCGTCCTTTTCTCCGTCATTTTGTCTTAGTTTTCTTTGATGATATCCTCATCTATAGAAAAACCTGGACAAACCATCTTGCTCATGTGGATCGAGTTCTCCATCTACTCTCTCAACACCAACTTTTCCTGAAACAGTCTAAATGTGCTTTTGGCGCCTCAGAAGTAGAATACTTGGGTCATCTGGTTGGAAAAGATGGCGTCAGGGTGGATCCTAAAAATATTGAAGCTATGCAAGACTGGCCTCACCCAAAGACTCTTAAGATCTTGTGTGGGTTTCTAGGCTTAACAGGGTATTATCGCAAGTTTGTTAAGAATTATGGGAAGACTGCAACACCTCTCACTTCTCTACTAAAAAATAACTCTTTCACTTGGACTCCAGCCACTGCTCAAGATTTTGAAACCTTGAAGATGGCCATGTACACCACTCCAGTCCTCACCCTTCCCGATTTCACAAAGACCTTTGTGTTGGAATGTGATGCCTCAGGGAAAGGAATTGGTGCTGTCCTTATGCAAGAGGGTTGAACTTTGGCCTTTACCAGCAAGCAACTATCTGGAAGAAATCTGGGAAAATCCATCTGTGAAAAGGAAATGTTGGTTATTCTGCATGCCATGGATTTGTGGCGTCCTTATCTATTGGGGCAACGTTTCCAAATTAAGACAGACCATTAAAGCCTCAAGTATTTTCTGGAACAACGCATTTCCTCCCCAGAACAACAAAAACGGGTGACTAAAATCTTTGGATATGATTATGAGATCATTTATAAGAAAGGCAAAGACAACGTGGTTATGGATACACTTTCCCGAAAATATGAAGATGAAGGATCCCTTTTTTCTCTTTCATTCATTGTACCAGATTGGCTCCAAGCCGTTCGCCAGGAATGGCTACAAGATCCCAAAAGTTCGCAGTTGATCCACCAGTTGCAGTCCAATGCTCAAGCTTCTTCTGGGTAATCTTGGCTCCATGAGGAACTTTGATACAAAGGTCGTTTGTATTTAAGTAAACAATCAAAGCTTAAATCCACAGTACTTTCTGAGCTTCATGCTACACCCACAACAGGGCACTTCGGGTTCACCAAAACCTATGACAGGGTCAAACGTTCCTTTTTCTGGGATGGTATGAAACAAGACATTCGTAATTTTGTAGCTGAATGTGATGTGTGTCAATGCAACAAGGGAGAAACAATCAAATCGTCGGGCACACTGCAACCGCTCTCGATTCCACCTGCTATTTGGAAGGATATCTCTATGGATTTTATTACCAGCTTACCCAAATCGGGAAATAAATCCGACATCATGGTGGCTTTTGATTGCCTTTCCAAGTATGCTCATTTATGCACCCTTCAACACCCGTTTATAACATCCACAGTGGCTCAAATATTCATGGATCAGGTCTTCAAGCTTCATGGCATGCCACACTCTATTGTTTCTGATCGCGACCCAACTTTCACAAGCAATTTTTGGCAAGAACTGTTCAAGATACAAGGCACCAAATTGCATCTCAGCACAACTTATCATCCCCAGACTGATGGCCAAATGGAAGTTGTCAACAAGTTTTTGGAAACATATTTGAGGTGTTTTGCCTCAGAAAATCAAAATCAGTGGGCTCAATGGTTACCCCTAGTTGAATGGTGGTACAACACTTCATACCATACAGCTACATGCATGACTCCTTTTGAAGTGGTATATGGACATAAGCCACCTTCAGTTCTCTCATACTTACTGGGTGCCTCGAAGGTCCAGGCGGTTGACCTAACACTTACAGATCGAGAGGCTATTCTGCATACCCTCAAAGAGAATTTGGTCATGGCACAAAATCGCATGAAGCAACAAGCAGATCAAGGTCACTCTGAATGTCAATTTGCAGAAGGGGATCAGGTGTTTCTTCGACTGCAACCTTACAAGAAAACTTCCCTCAAGGCCGAGCATTGTCAGAAGCTAGCGGCCAAATTTTATGGTCCTTATACCATGCTCAAGCGTGTGGGAAAAGTCGCCTATCAGTTATCTTTTCCCAGCCATTCGAAGCTACATCCTGTTTTTCATGTTTCATGCTTAAAGAAGGTGATTGGAGCTAAGTGCCAAATTCAAACCAACCTTCTAGAGTTAGTTGAAAAAGGATCCATTTGGCTACAACCAGAAGCAGTTTTGGACCAGCGTGAGCGTCGCCTACGTCAGAGAACCATCAAGGAAGTGCTAGTCCACTAGAAAGATACATCTCCAGCAGACACCACTTGGGAACTAGCTACCATTCTGTAGCAATTTCCTCATCTCAAGCCTTGAGGACAAGGTTGTTTTTAAGGGGGTGGACATGTTAGGGTCCTAACCCGCACATAGGTAGAACAATATATTCAGATGTAATAAAGGTCAATATTAATAAGGCCTTTCAATAAAATAGAATAAGGCGGATGTAAGAAGACCTAATAGAAGCTTTCGCTTCTAGAAGGATCTTCCTCTAGATGCTTCTTTTTAGTATAAATAGTAGTCGAGGGTATGAGAACCCTACTTTGGATATTATTGTAATAGAGATTTGCTCAACTGGAGGTTTCCCCCTCGAAGAGGTCCATGAACATTGCTTTCAAATTCAAAGTGTTATTTCTGTTGTTATTCTTATATCATTTGAGTGCTATTGTGGTGAATGTTCTGGTTATATTGCTGTTATTCTGCCATTACTAGCATTTTATTTCTGTTCTGCATACATTTTATATTTGGTATATTACAGTGCACTGCAGTTGCCCAGTTTTGTGCGCAAGTTTGGAGGAGATCTGTTGTTGCAGCTAGCAGATTACGTTTTTTCTTGGACTATCTCTTGGTTATGGTTTGGACTATCTGATCAGCTCTTTTTTGGTGCACTATCCTTGGGGAAATGTGCGCTACCCTTTGTTTAGTTATCTAGCCTAGGTTTTGCTTCCGGAGTGATTCTCTGTCAAGGTTAATGTGCTCGGAGGGTGGCTTCGACCTATGGTTGTGTGACAATAGTGATATTGTCGATGGTAAAATGAGCACATCCATTATATTCTATCAGGTTATCGGCCCACACCTCCTTCATTCAATATAACCACTAGAAAGGAGCATAGCCATAAGGATATTAAGCTTGTTGAAGAACTGTCGCTAGGGTTTTTAGTAGGATCAGTCACCAAAACATTATTGCTAGGGTTACTAGTAGGTGCAGTTGCAGAAACCCTAACCCTCTCGTTGAGGCACCTTAAGTGAAGAGATTGACCTAATTCCTAGATAGACTAGTGTGCCCTATCCTAACGCATCTTCTGGTACTCTCAGCAAGCCAAGACATCAAGTTTGATTTTTTGGTCAAATCTAGGGTTGACGAAGTCAAAACAACCATGAATTACTCTATGAAGTCAAAAAAAAAGTTATATGGAGCCTCTAACTTCAGAGCATGGAAGACAAGGATTGACCTCATCCTTTCCAAGAATAAAGTGTTGGATATCATGAAATGAAAGTTCGTGGAACCAGAGTTTGAAGAAGGAAAAGACAAGGAACCACAGAACGTTGCAGTTATGGAGAAGTTCAAAGATGATGATATAAATTCCATGAGTATCATAGTGGAATCTATAAAAGACCACTTGATACCCTACATCTCCCATCTTGACTCATCGAAGAAGATGTATGTTGCCCTGACAAACCTCTTCTCAGTCAGAAACATTGGACAAGTAATGAGTCTGAAGAATGAACTCTGTGACATGAAGATGAATGATGATGACAACATAACATCATACTTTGTGAAAATATCTCAGTTAAGAGATCAACTACAAGCTATTGAAGAGATCATTTCAAAGAAGGAATTGGTAAACATAATACTCAATGGTCTTCCCAAGACATGGGATGCATTTTCCGCAAGCATGATTACAAGGAAGGAGTATCCTACATTTGAAGAACTTTGGACTTGTTGTGATCAAGAAGAATCAAGGATCAGTGCAAAAGAGAAACCTCAAAAGAAGTACGATGATCAAGCCTTCACAACAAGATTCAAGAATTTCAGGAAAAAAAGGAAATTTGAAAGGAGGCCAAATCAAAAGAAGGATATGTCAGAAATACAATGCTTCAACTATCGAAAATATGGTCACTACAAGAGTCATTGTCCCGAGCTAAAGAAAAGGAAGGAGACACCCGAAGCATCAGTTGTTGAAGAAAGGAAACCCTCAAGGAAAACCAAGCCGGATAAAGCAGACTTCTTCCTCTAAAGACAAGGTAACAATATTCTTCATAGTTCTTGTACATATCTTGTTTTCATAGTCTCTGTACATATCTTGTTTTCATAGTCTCTGTACATATCTTGTATATCTATCTCTTAGAAGATAATATGCTCCAAGAAGAACTATACCTAAGGAAGAACAACAAGATAAGGATTGTTATCAATATGACTACAAGTCAGAAAAAAAACATGAAAGGATGAAGTACATCAAACAAATCATGTAGAATTTATTACATAAGTAACAAGCTGCAAGATAAGTCGAAATCAACAATCAAGAAGAAATTGGAATAAGACTTATGACACCTTGCAGAAGGCAATGAGGATGCATACGAAAGCATGGAATTTGTTAGATGGAGGGAGCCGATTATATAAAGAAGAGAATGAATTCATACATGAAGAAAGGATTAGGAGGGAGCTAATCCTATGATCCATTGAAGATGATGAAGTATATATCCATGGTAATAGCCATGAAAAACAGTATGTGTTCAATTCGACCTTAGAAGAAGTCTTCTTCAAAGAGAAGCCTTAAAGTATCCTTGGTTGTCCATCCACATCCTTGATCCTATGATGAAAGAAAGAAGTGGAATATTTAGGGCATCGAATCTATAAACTCTATGGACCCAAGAGCTAAAGAAAAACATGAGGAAGAACATGAAGATTACAAGAGAGAAAGAAAAGATAGAACAACCAGTCATTGTATCAAGAATCACAAGACTACCAGCTTGATATGAACTCACTAAAAGCGATCAAGCAGAGGAACTAAAAGCTTTGAAGAAGAACATTGTATGGAAGAATTATGAATGAAAGCATTGTGAGATCCATAACTAAGAGGTTCTCCCAGATGGAGGGAGAAGACTATGATGATTGTTTGTTCCAGTAAACCAGGTATACTTCTACATGAGTCATTATATCGTCCACAATATCCATGGGTTGGAGTTTACATGTAGAGAAACCTCAAGGCTTTGAGGTATACTAGAAAGAGACCCTTGTATATAGATGGAACAAGACAACTTGGTGGAGAACCTCCAATGCACAACAAAAGCATGGTGAAGACTTCCTATAACAGAGCTACTGTATCATAATGGTTATTTAGAAACTCAGGATGATGGTTTGTTAATCCATGACAAAGATCTCATGATGACAGAATAAGTGCCACTTGATATGTTCCAGTTTGACCCTTGCCACGATGTTATGAGATAGAAGGAAACAAAGAGGAATCCAACAATAATATACTTTATTGATCAGAGCTATATGAAGCCTTCAAAGAAAACCATTTTTCTAGAAAGACCGAAGTACATTTGAGATCAAGCATTACATTATCCATGATGAAGTCCAGAAAGGAGAAAGTGGTTCTCCAATATATATCTCCATAGATGAGAAGATAAGAAAACATTTTGGTAAAGCTTATGTCCAAGATGAAAGAGTTTGCGTACTCAAGTTGGAGCTTGTGGAGATGACTTCCTTATTGAAAAAGGAAGAGATGACTCCCAGGTTGGGAGGGAGAACTGATGTATTAATGATTTATGGACACTCATTTCAATTCGAAAAATGGTCCAGGATGAGCAGTTCCTTTCCAATTCGAAAAGTGGTTTGAGATTTCTGATGGACATGAATTTTTCCAGTTCGGAAAATGGTCTAGATCGAACGGTCATTTTTGTAATGAAAATGGTTCGGTGGATTGTTGATGTACCATAGACAACGATTTCCCATTGTGGTTAACATGGGGAATGGTCTAGGGAAGTCTCTCTTCTTGAGGGTTACTCAAGAAGACTGGCCCGCCTCGTCGGACAGTCATTCTTTCGAATCTCACAGTTGTGAGCAGTTTTGAAGAATGGTCCGTTTTGGAGGTTGGTGCAGGACAATCATTCCTTAGGGAAAATTCATTCTCTCCAGGTTTCACTTTGTTTAGTGCCGGAGGAATGGCCCAGGGTGGGGAATGTTCCAGGTTCAACAATTAGGGACAAGCATTCCTTAGGGAAGACTCATTCTCTCCAGGTTGCACTTTGTTTAGTGTCGGAGGAATGGCCCAGGGTGGGGAATGGTCTAGGCTCAGAAAATCAGGACAATTATTCTTCCTTGCTTGAGAAAAATAGTCCAGATAGCTCATCATTGATGTTTTACCTTATGAGGGTAGATCCTCTTCCGAGATCTCACAGATGTGAGTGGAAGAATGGCCCAGATGATTCAGTTTATATCATAACAATGTTTTCTGTGTAGGTTGATATAAGATGATTGTTATGGAGACTGTATGTCTCTAGACAATAGATGTATACTACTATGGTGGATGTGTTCCACTGATTGTGACTATACGTCACTGATCAAGTATCTGTGTGCTACTTGGTGTGGTAGTGTACCACTGGATTTTAGTTATGTACTACTATGGATAGACACAGTTGTGTTCTATTGAATGATATTGTTCTGATTGTCTTGAAGACTATCAACAGTGTTGGAAATGATTATCAGTTAGATGGATGATCAATGGACATAGATTTCCCAAACGGAAAATGATCCAGGACATTTATTCTTCTAGGACATATGTCTGGATTAGAAGAATGGTTCTTGTGTCACTCTATGGAGTGAGTGACTTATCCAACATCATGTTTGATTACTTAGATGGAGTATGGTTTCGAGAGATGATGCAATTGATGATATTGATAGCGATGATGGTGCTCATGATCTAATCTTGAGATAGTCTGTACAACTATGATGATGCTACTGATTCAATGTTATGTTTTTTCTCAAGACCATTGTGTTAGCAACATTACTTGTCTTCGGTATCGGGATACACAGGTTTGCAGGTTGCTCGAGGAGTGCCCAAGAGCAGTGCATAAAGGAAGTCCTTTTGGACTTAAAATCAAGCGAGCGGGCATTTCATGCTTCGACAGAAAGAATTTAGCGACAAAACCGATCAGTGATTGATGGGTAATTGCAGAGCAACCGAGCCGCGTCAAGAATAACACTTAAATTTGAAAGAGGGCAATGGTCGGAATTCGTCGGGAGGCACTCGCGAAGTTACGAGGGCCGTTGATTACGATCAGTACAAGCGTAGCAGTTATTTAACAAGCTCGGGGTTCGTGAGTTTGAAGGGCGGACCATATCCCTTTAGTTGCGCGAAGCTCCGAGTTACGAAAGGTGCCCGGAGGAGGTCAACCTTCGCTGACCATCGCGTCTCGGGACTTCGTGAGGAGAGAATGCCAAAGTTTGATACTCCAACTTGCGAAGACGCGAGTTGCGAGAGGTTAAGGTCGGGCCCACAGCAACATTGGGTGAATTTAGGACCGTCAGATTTGAAAGACGCGTGGCGCTCAATTGGGTCGTCTCGGCGTTTCGCCCATCGCAACCCCAAAGTGCAAAAGGAAACTCTGTTATGTTTCGATGCATGAGATGCCGGCAGAGTCCCAGATCCGGGCCCACAAAGGTATCGGGTAAGTTCTAAGCCGTCAGATCTGGGGAAATGCATGGCGCCAACTCAGGCTATTTCGGTGTTTCACTCATTGCTATTCTAAGAAGCATGGATCATCTCCTCCTTATGCGCGAACACCGAAATCATTTTGGGGATAGACACAGGGTCACAGCCCGCGGTCATTTGGGAAAGAAAGGAGCTAGGTGAGAAGGGGGCCAAAGGCGCCGAGTCCAGTCGACGAACAGATAGTTCGATCTCCAGGTATCATCTGATACAATCTCGTTCCCAACCTTCGCTTGAAGTAAATAAAGGCGAAAAGGGGTAGGTGAAACCTCTCCTCATACATTAAGCGTAAGGTATTGAAGGTCTGGCAAGCGTTCCGCTCGAGAAGGTCCTGTGTACCCAGTTCCTCAAAGAAGCCATGTCGAAGTCTTCAAAGAGACAAAAAAGTCTGCACACGCTAGCTCGACACTTAATAACTCAGTTACCCTCCCCCTGCAGGGGCTATGCGCAATTAAGATGGAGACAGACAGAGAAAAACTGTCCGAATTTGACTGAAAAGACACCAAGCCTTGGATGTCTGGGAACGCCTCTGTTGGGCGAATTTTCCTGAGTATATAGGCTCAGTCTTTGTAATTTGGTAATCTATCGATGGTTGAGCAGAGCTCCCGGTTGTAAAGTTTTAACGAAGCACTGTTAATCTGATTATGTATGGACTTTTGAGACTTCTTGCCTTATGAATGCCAGTTTCTTTCATGCCTTTGTTTACACTGTGTTAGAGAAACTCGGAATTGGAGGATAATGTCGAGCTGTAGCTATTATAGGATGATGTTGTAATGGATCACTGTAATAGTTGCGTTGTCTCTAATCGGTTATTATGATTTCCCAGCGCTGAGCGACTTGGAATTGGCGGATCCAGTCAAGTCCCCTTTCAGTTCCTTGAGACCCTGAACCAAGAGGATCTTGCATTCAGAGTCTTTCTTATGCAAACTGCTGTAAGCCTGTTTCCCAAAGCCATTTTTTCACCCTTCTTATCAATTCTTCCACCTATTCACCCTTAATCAACTCGTTGGCTGAAGTTAGGATTCTAGACCTCCTTTGTTCTTTACGTATTAGATCCAATCCCTGAATTAGAGTGATACCTCCTTGAGCCATTATCTCCATCTGATCACCTATCAAAAAAAAATCATGACATTAAACTGATGGGTGTCAAGCTCTGCTCCTGCTAGCAATCCAGGAGTGACTTTCGACGCTAACATTTCTGGCGCCGCTGCCGGGGACGAAGTTGAATATTTTCTCCGGGATTGAACGACAACGATCAACTGATTCTGAAGGTGCATCAGATATCAGAACTTGAAGATTGCTACTGTGCACCTGGCGACTCCATTGCGACGACTCCACTAGAGCGAACCTGTTGTTTTAATTGTGGCTTTCAGAGGCAGACACACGCGGTCTCATCCACAGCTACCTCTAGCTACACCTAAAGCTAACTCAGAAGCAGTGTGTAGAAGGGGAAAGAGCTCTGCAAAAGAAGTTTCCATCACCAAATCAGGTAATCCACCATCTCCTTCTGTAATAACTCCTTTTTCCCCTCCTCTGTTTCTTGATAGACCTCCTTCAGAGGCTTCCCATTTCCTGAATTTTGGGAGTGTTCCTGCTGAGTTTTCCCCTCCTGGTCTGGGACTAGAAGGAGAAACTCTTGTCACTCCCATCTCCTTTAAAGCTGTTTATCGGTGAAGGTCCATGACCGCAGAGGATTTTCCCACTCCTGCACGAAGAGGAGGACCTGCGGACTTGAGCTCGTTAGCCTTCCCCTTAAATCCTCTCTTGTTTCCCACTCCGCTTCGGGACTCATTCCCAGTAGCCCCTTCGCGAACTCCTTCTCCTCCGAGTTCTCCTCGACCTAATATTCCTATGGCCGGTGCTAATCCCCCTCTGAGTAGAATGGACGCCATAGTCACTGCCAGATATGATCCCTTAATTCTTCCCCTTCCTATGAATCCTCTCCCTCTTGGGGATTACTTGAAATACATGCCCAAGTTCACTAGGGAAGGAGACATAACTGCTGAAGAGCACCTGGCTGCTTTCTACAGTTATGCAGACAACCTCAACATTGAAAATGAAGATGTCTGGATGAGAGTTTTCGTCCAGAGCCTGGATGGTGAAGTGAGGAAGTGGTTTAGAGGATTGGCTCCCGGATCTATTGTTGGGATTGAAGCTCTAGACAACGCTTTCCTGAGATAGTGGGGAGATAGGAATGACTTCATGTATTACATGACAGAGTTCGGGTCTCTGAAGAAGATGGATGGAGAGTCTGTCTCTGACTTCTCCAAAAGATTCAATAAAATGTATAATAAGATCCCTGCAGAGATAAAGCCCTCAGAAGCCTCTGCCCAAATTTCCTATGCTGGTGCATTTGACCTTGATTTCTGCCTTTTATTGAGAGAAAGAAGAGCCACTTCCTTAGCCCAAATGCAAGATGCGGCCATAGAAGTGGAATCCAACATATTAGCAGCTGACAGACTGAGGAACAAGGCCGACGTAGACAGAAGAAAAGGAAGGATGGAAGCCTCAACTTCTGGATCATTGGTGCCTCATCCTCAAGTGGATGAGCTGACTAAGATGGTGAAGTATCTGTCTGCAGAGATGGAGAGAATGAAGGTGGAGGGGAGGCAATCAACATACAAGGGCCCTCAAAACGCTGAAAACAAAGGATGTTTCAGGAGGCCGAACAATTTTACTCCCCTGAATGTTCAAAGGGAGAGGGGAAGAGACAGAGAAGACCAGAAAATTCAGGCCCCTTTCCAAAAAAATTTTGTGGCTGAGGGGGAAGAAGGGGAAACAGATGAGCTTGATCCTGAAATCCACTGCTTAGGAGACACTCCTCCTTTTCCTCATCTCACTCAATCAACATACGAGGAGTCTCTCATGGACAGTCAGCTAAATGAACTGAGCAAGGGAGACAAGGCTACTGGTGGCCGAGGCAAGTACAACCTGAGGTCCGACACGAAGAAAGCAACACCTGATATTCCTGAGCAGCCCACTAAAGCAGAGCAACCTACTAACGACGTAGCATATGGCCACAGAGGTAAAAAGGCTCAACCTCTCTCTCCCATTGTCCACAATCATGCCCCTAAAATAAGAGAGATTCCAAAGCTTACATCTTCTTTCAATTTTGAGCACGAGATTCAAAATATCAGAATCCCTGTGCCCCTCACTGAGCTAATTAAACATGGAGAATTTAAAAAATGCTTCTCTAAGCTTTTACAGTCTGAAGCTTCATTCCTTCCCACAGACTCCATAAACCTCCAAGATGAAAAGCCAGCAGTTGTCTTAGGTCCCATGGTAGAAGATAGAGATGATTCATCCCCTCCCTTCTACACATCCCTGAACATACATGATAAAGTGTTGCACAATTGCTTGATGGATTCAGGGGCTTCTCACAACCTCATGCCCAAAACTGTCATGGAAGAATTAGGACTATAAGTCACCCGAGCTTATCACGACCTCTATTCTTTTGACTCCAGGAGAGTTTAGTGTCTTGGAGTTATTAAAGACCTGGTTGTAACTTTGTTTCAACTGCCCATGAAAAGTGTGGTCATGGATATCGTAGTAGCTGACGTCCCCCCCAAGTTCGGTATGCTATTGTCAAGATCTTGGATAAAAAGACTGGGGGGAACCTTACAGATGGACCTCACGTATGCTACTATCCCAGTGTTCGGAGGAGAGCATAGAAGACTATATCGGGAATCCCAACTGGCCTACATAATCAGTGATGAAGCTAACCCCACCAATCATCCCATCTTTGCCTTGGACACTGATTTAGGATCCAGTTTACTACAGCTCACCCACGCCCCCGAGCCTCCTCTGCAACTCAGAAAGCAGCCCACTGCTTCCCATGAATTTCCTCCCTCTTCCATCACCCCCGTCTGGAAAATGTTTTTTGATGGAGCCTGTTCTCGAGAAGGGGCTGGAGCTGGGGTGGTTTTTGTGTCACCTGCTCAGGAGACCATATCCTTGTCGTATAAGCTGGAATTCAAAACCACGAACAATGTGGCAGAGTATGAAGCTCTTATCCTAGGATTAAGAGCCACAAGGGAAATGGGAATTCAGGAGGTAGCAGTGTTCGAAGATGTCGAGTTAGTAGTCCAGCAGATCAGAAGCGCTTATCAGGCCAAGCATCCTCGACTCAGGGGTTACAGGAATGAGGTATGGGATCTTATTGACAGTTTCTTCTCAGCATTTAACATTTATTTCATCCCGAGAGAAGAAAACACAGTGGCGGATTCCTTGGCTACATCTACAAGCCTTTTCAAAGTACCCTTGCCGCCCAAACTGAGGTATGGTGTAGAAGTAAAATACAGGCCCTCCATACCTGACAATGTTAAGCATTGGAAGGTGTTTGAGGACGATCTTGAGATCAAGAAATTCTTGGAGACTATCGAGGAGTTTTCAGAGCTGCATATCGATCAAGATTTTGTGTCTGAAGAAAGGTTGGATGGGGGTAAGTTGCTGAGTAAAATAGAAAAACATGACATTATTCAATTGCCTAGCAATCACATTCCGAGAGGACTGGTCCCATTAGAGAGATTGTTTGATGGGAATGATGTGGCAGTAAAGGGGAGAATTTCAGGTGATGATGCTGACACAACTGAGTGCAATATCTACACACAAGAGGAGCCTAATTTTGTCAAGCTGTCAAGGAGTTTGACCAAGGAGAAAAGGGCTGAATACACCGAGTTGCTAAGAGAGTTTGCTGATGTGTTTGCATGGACCTACGAAGACCTCAAGACGTATGACACATCAATCATCGAGCACAAGATCCCATTGAAAGAAGAGGCTAAGCCATTCAAGCAGAAACTGAGGCAGATAAATCCCATGTTGCTACCTGTCATGGAGAAAGAGGTGAAGAAGCTGTTGGATGCCCGAATCATTGTCCCCTTGAGATATTCTGATTGGGTGGCCAATTTGGTTCCGGTAAGAAAGAAGAGTGGGGAAATCAGACTCTGTGTTGATTTTAGGAACCTGAACATGAGCTCAAGGAAAGACAATTATCCCCTGCCCAACATGGAACACATACTGCAGAAGGTCACTGGCGCATCTAGGATATCCATGATTGATGGCTTCTCTGGTTACAATCAGATATCAGTCATGCCTGAGGATAGAGAGAAGACAACCTTCACCACTCCTTGGGGCACATTCATGTATGCCAAAATGCATTTCGGACTGATGAACGCAGGAGCAACTTTTCAGTGGGCCATGGACATAGCTTTCATCGGAGAGAAGGACCAATTTGTGGTAATATATCTAGATGACATCACGGTTTTCTCCAGGACGGATAAGGAACACTGCTGCCATTTGAAGGAGGTTTTCCTGAAGTGTCGAAGGTTTGGCCTATCTTTAAACCCCAAGAAATCTTTGTTCGCCATGAAGGAAGGGAAGCTATTAGGCCATATAGTGTCAGCAGAGGGAGGAAGAATTGACCCTAGCAGGGTAGAAGCACTTCAGACCCTATCACTTCCCATATCTAAGAAAGAAGTTCAGGCCTTTTTGGGAAAGATAAATTTCCTGAGGAGATTTGTCTCTAATTTTGCTGAGTTGGTGAAACACATCACAGCCATGCTCAGGAAAGGAAATGAAGTGAAATGGACTACTGAACCCAGGGAATCTTTTGCCCAAATAAAGAGAGCGCTGACTGAGGCACCTGTGCTAATCAGCCCCGATTATTCTAAAGATTTCCTGATCTTTTCTTTTGCTTCTTGTGATACAGTAGCGACAGTCTTGTTGCAGAGAAATGGTCAAGGGCGAGAGCAACCTATTGCTTTCTACAACAAGGCATTGCGAGATGCAGAACTCCGGTACGAGATCATGGAGAAGCAGGCCTATGCCCTGGTAAAATCTCTCAAAGCTTTCAGATTCTATGTCTTGCACTCAAGGATCACGACATATGTTCCTTCGGCCTCTGTGAAGGACATTCTTATACAGCCTGACATAGATGGAAGAAGAGGTAAGTGGATCGCCAAGATCCTAGAGTTTGATCTGGAAATCAAACCCACCAAGTTGATAAAGGGGCAGGGTTTAGCCAGGTTGCTGGCTGAATCCAATTACAGAGCCTTGGGAATTGACTTCATCAACAAGCGAGCTGAGTCATCCGATGACCATTTCCAGAATGCCCTATCACTAGCAGCATGCTCCTGGTACAAGAATATCTTGTATTTTCTGCGAGAATTGAGGCCTCTTGATGGAATGGAAAAGAGCAAGGCAAGGGCTTTAAAGCTCAAGGCAGTAAGATATTGCCTCATCGACCAAACTTTGTACTGGAAAGACCCTTTAGGGGTATTTTTAAGGTGCCTGGACCCACAAGGAGCCCAGTAGGTCACATTTGATTTCCATAGTGGCCTTTGTGGGGGTCATCATTCCTGGAAAACCACAGTCCATAAGATCCTCCGAGTTGGGTATTACTGGCCTACTTTATTCCCTGATGTCTACAGAGGAATTAGAGCTTGCATCAAATGCCAAAATTTCTCAGGTAAGTAGCAGCTTAAATCTCTGCCATTAAAGCATGTAGTGTTTTCAGCACCCTTTCAGCAGTGGGGATTGGACTTCATCGGAGAGATTCATCCTCCCTCAAGTGGTCAGCACAGATGGATCCTCACTGTGACAGATTATTTCACCAAGTGGATAGAGGCTGTTCCCACCAGGAGCACTTCCCACAAGGTAATCATTGGGTTCTTGGAGGACCTCATCACAAGGTTCGACTGCCCAAATAAGATTGTCACTGATAATGTAGCCGCTTTCGGGTCAGAACCACTAGCTAAGTTCTGTGGACAGTTCGGGATCAAACTGATTCACTCCACCCCATATTATCCACAGGGCAATGGTTTAGCAGAGTCCTCCAACAAAATCCTGATAAGGATCATCAAAACACTGTTGGAAGATAACAAAAAGGCTTGGAACTCAAAGCTGAAATTCACTCTATGGGCTGATCGGGTGACCATAAAGAGATCTGTAGGCACCTCCCCTTTCCAGTTAGTATACGGAGCAGAGGCTATCTTCCCTTCTCAACTGGCCATTCCTGTAGCAAAATTCTTCCATGATTATCAAGAAGAGCCCAATGACATGATCAGAAGAATTCATCAAATGGTGGAAGTCCAGCAGGTCAGAGAGCAGGTAATGGAAAGAATTCAGGATCATCAGCAGAGGAACAAGCGGGTTTTCAATAAGAAAACCAAGAAGGAAGAGTTCCAGATAGGAGAACTGGTCCTAAAATGGGACGCTCCTAAGAAAGACAAGGGCAAGCACGACAAGTTTGAAGCCCTCTGGATTGGGCCTTTCAGAATATATGAAGTTTTCTCAAATAACACATACAGGTTACAAGATTTGGAAGGCGAAGAAGTTTTTAGCAGCCCAGTAAATGGGCATTTTCTCAAAATATGTTTTGCCTGAGCCTTCCATGGCTCCTGTGTTTTGTAAATATTGATCTTTTTTGTTCTTTTTGTTTATTGTTTCGGCTTAGTAAATGACTCCATAGCCCAACATCAAGGCACTGGAACTGCAAATGAGTCCTTAGAGCATCACAGGGACGACTCTATCCCCCATGGAGCCTAATGTTAGCAACATTACTTGTCTTCGGCATCGGGATACACAGGTTTGCAGGTTGCTCGAGGAGTGCCCAAGAGCAGCGCATAAAGGAAGTCCTTTTGGACTTAAAATCAAGCGAGCAGGCATTTCATGCTTCGGCAGAAAGAATTTAGCGACAAAACCGATCAGCGATTGATGGGTAATTGCAGAGAAACTGAGTTGTGTCAAGAATAACACTTAAAGTTGAAGGAGGGCAATGGTCAGAAACCATCGGGAGGCACTCGCGAAGTTACAAGGGCCGTTGATCGCGATCAGTACAAGTGTAACAGTTATTTCGTGAGCTCGGGGTTCGTGAGTTTGAACGGCGGACCATATCCCTTTGGTTGCGCGAAGCTCCGAGTTACGAAAGGTGCCCGGAGGAGGTCAACCTTCGCTGACCATCACGTCTCGAGACTTCGCGAGGAGAGAATGCCAAAGTTCGATACTCCAACTCACGAAGACGCGAGTTGCGAGAGGTTAAGGTCGGGCCCACAACAACGTTGGGTGAATTTAGGACCATCGGATTTGAAGGACGCGTGGCGCTCAATTGGGTCGTCTCGACGTTTCGCCTGTCGCAACTCCAAAGTGAAAAAGACAACTCTGTTATGTTCCGATGCACAAGATGCCGGGAGAGTCCCGGATCCGGGCCCACAAAGGTATCAGGTAAGTTCTAAGCCGTTAGATCTGGGGAAACGCGTGGCGCCAACTCAAGCTATTTCGGCATTTCGCTCATCACGATTCTAAGAAGCATGGATCAGCTCCTCCTTATGCGCGAACGCCGAAATCATTTTGGGGATAGACACAGGGTCACAGCCCGCGGTCATTTGGGAAAGAAAGGAGCTAGGTGAGAAGGTGGCCAAAGGCGCCGAGTCCAGTCGACGAACAGATCGTTCGATCTCCAGGTACCATCTGATACAATCTCGTTCCCAACCTTCGCCTGAAGTAAATAAAGGTGAGAAGGGGTAGGTGAAACCTCTCCTCACACATTAAGCGTAAGGTATGGAAGGTCTGGCAAGCGGTTCGCTCGAGAAGGTCCTGTGTACCCAGTTCCTCAAAGAAGCCATGCCGAAGTCTTCGAAGAGACAAAAAATTCTGCACACACTAGCTCGACACTTAATAGCTCAGCCACCCTCCCCCTGCAGGGGCCATGCGCAATTAAGATGGAGACAGACAAAGAAAAACTGTCCGAATTTGACTGAAAAGACACCAAGCCTTGGATGTCTGGGCACGCCTCTGTTGGGCGAATTTTCCTGAGTATATAGGCTCAGTCTTTGTAATTTGGTAATCTATCGATGGTTGAGCAGAGCTCCCGGTTGTAAAGTTTTAACGAAGCACTGTTAATCTGATTATGTATGGACTTTTGAGACTTCTTGCCTTATGAATGCCAGTTTCTTTCATGCCTTTGTTTACACTGTGTTATAGAAACTCAGAATTGGAGGATCCAGTCGAGCTGTAGCTATTATAGGATGATGTTGTAATGGATCACTGTAATAGTTGCGCTGTCTCTAATCGGTTATTGTGATTTCCCAGCACTGAGCGACTTAAAATTGGCGGATCTAGTCAAGTCCCCTTTCATTTCCTTAAGACCCTGAACCAAGAGGATCTTGCATTCAGAGTCTTTCTTCTGCAAACTGTTGTAAGCCTGTTTCCCAAAGCCGTTTGTTCACCCTTCTTATCAAGTCTTCCACCTATTCACCCTTAATCAACTCGCTGGCTGAAGTTAGGATTCCAGACCTCCTTTGTTCTTTACGTATCAGATCCAGTCCCTGAATTAGAGTGATACCTCCTCGAGCCATTATCTCCATCTGATCACCTATCAAAAAAACAAATTGTGACATTAAACTGATGGGTGTCGGGCTCTGCTCCTGCAAGCAATCCATGAGTGACTTCCGACGCTAACACATTGTCTTCAATACCTCCCTAGCTAGGAGGGAGTGTTGATATTGTGATAGTTGCGGGAGGTATTTACCTCCATGTGTAAACCTGACGAGAATAGAATATTCTGGGAAGCAAGAAGAAACCCTAATGAGTTGGCTAATAACCCTAGAAGACAAGTCGGCTCAAAAGGATAATTTGTATTAGGTTATTAGCCTCCAAGAGAAGAATTCATCAAGAAGAAATATTATATACTGAGTAAATAGGTACCCAGAATGAGAATTCGGCCTAGGCAGTGAGCCAGAATTAGTATAAATACAGGAGACCAATCTTCATTCTGGCAGGCATTCTTAGAATTGTAGAGCTCACTTGTGTGCACTGCAATTGCCCAGTTTTGTGCGCAAGTTTGGAGGAGAGCTGTTCTTGGAGCTGCTATAGCTAGAAGATTACATTTTGGCTTGGAATATCTCTTGGTTATGGTTTGGACTATCTGATCAGCTCTTGTTTGGTCTGATATCCTTGGGGAAAGGTGTGCTACCCTTTGTTTGGATATCTAGCCTAAGGTTTTCTTCCAGAGTGATTCTCTGTCAAGGTTAAGGTGCTTGGAGGGTGTCTTCGGCCTATGGTTGGGTGAAAATAGTGATATTATCGATGTTAAAATGAGTACATCCATTATATTCTAACAAAGGAGACATTGGAATCTCAAGGAGCTTTACACACAAATCTTATTTATCATCATAGGATCCATTTCATGGTCAAGTAAATCTATTGGAAGTTTGTGAAGCCACATTGCTTCACAGACTCACTGCTATATATACTCTATCTCTGGTTCACACAAGTTCACCGAGTTTTGTTTCCTGCTGTGTCAGAAAACCCTGGAAGACTTCAAGGTAGAGCATCAACCGGATGTGCTCTTCCGGTCGAAATTACTTTTTGCTCAATTTGAATTGGTATATTTTGAAAACTCAAGTTCACACTGGAGGCATATCTCAGATCATATCCAATTGTGTCTTAATACATGTTTTGTTGTTTCCTAGTGAGTCTGTCTCAGTTGACTCATCACATTCACTGTATGGCATGAATCAAGTCTGGTGTTGACTGGATACATCAGTGATCCAATCAACTGTGGATTGGTTTCGTCTGAATCATCATCAATCTTCTTCTTTAAATCCATCACGATGGATTTGCATTATGTCATACTTCTTTAATATTCCCATTGTATTTTCCTTGAATCAGGAAAATTTCATCGGTCCTCTGTCATACTTCTTGTCCCAAGAAGTATTGTATCGTACTGAGATCCTTTATGAAAATTAGAATTCAATGCTTGCTTGTTTTCAACAACAAGGCTTTCTGAGTAAGTCATCAGGATTAGGTTCTTGTCACCAACACTGTGTAGGTTTTGGATCAACAACACTCTTACTGAAATCCAAAATCATCAAGAATCTATATATTTGATATAGTTTCCAACTCATGAAAGGTGGTACGAATGAAAGTGAATCGGTTCACTGGGTCAAGTGTCTTATCATGGAAAACTCCCTCTATTTATGAGAAACCTCTGGACATAGACCTCATTTTGAATTTCTCGACACTTCCATCAATTGTATGCTTGATCTTATAGATCCACTTGGAAGTTACTACTGACTTCCCTTTCAGGTTCCTGAATAATATCTTATGCATCATTCTTTAATATGTACTAGTATTATTCTATTATGACATCTTTCCATACGGGTTCTCTTGTTGCTTCTCTAAGACAAAGAGTCTCAACATCAATGAAGTGGCTCATGACTGAAGGATAGCTCGAAAAATCTCTTTTTTCTTTCTCGGAATGTGCCTTGAGAAGATTGTATGTTTCTCTGCCTCTAGCAGAGTGAGTTTAGGTAGGCCTTTTATGCCCTACTGCAATATCTATGAACATATCAACTGGAGCAACTGGAATAATGTATTTCTACCTCTGAACTGCTGGAGGGGGAGAAGGTATAGTCTTACTGTTAATCTCCATCTGATGTTCTCTGAATCTTTGAAAGATGATCTCTTCTACAAGGACAAAATTTCTTCTTGTCTCAATCTTCTCTGACCAGGGATGTTGATGTAGAATGTCTTTGAAGATTCACTATATCCTTTATTTCTAAAGGATCTATCTTGGACTTCTTCTCTTTGGGTACATGAAGATACCCTGGGCACCCAAATAACCTGAAGTGTTCAATCTCAGGCTTCATTCTGGTGAAGGCTTCTATTCTGGTGAAGACTCTTGTTTTTATACTGCGTCATGCATGCTTCTGCCCATGAAATCATAGAAAGATTATGATCATGCATTATTGAATTGATTGTCTCAAGGATTGTTCTATTCTTCCTCTTTCTCAAATAGTTTTGACTCCCTCTGAGTCAATGTGACTCCCTATGAAGGATAATCATCTTCCTTTGTTCTTGACCTATCTGGAACAAGAAAACAAGAGGAACCAAAACAAGAATATCGCCTAAAGGATAATAATGAGTACATCTCTAGAATCAAAACAATTTTAAGGATTGTTATCATAGCTACAACACCTATTTGTAATGTAGAAAACTTTAGTAATATAAGTTAGAGGAATGACAATTACAACAATCAAACCTGGAGTCTTCACTTCCAGTGTGTTTCTTTTCTTCCAAGTCTCCTTCACTCAATATAACAAGTGCTTTATGTTAGGACTCAGAAATGTCACATTTATATTCTCTTTTCCCTTCACCATTCCTTACATTGCATGGTCCTAATAAACCTTTTATTATACCATTTCCATAATGATATTTGGGTTTCTCCTTATTATTTTCCATTGTATTCATTTTAGTATTATAAGTGAATTTGTGATTAAATATAAGAAATTAACATATTTTCATTATATATCAAAGTTGGATGAGTTTGATGATGTGTGCAGTCATATTTGAGGATTTCAACAAAGTCAAAATTCACCACCTATCCTCAAATTCGAATTACATCTTCAAACTTGAAGATTTGAAAGAGAGAAGATCATGGAAGATTTGGTTGGCATATCTTATCTAAGATAAGTGAGAGATGTGTGGAGGATTTGAAGGGATCATATCTTGTAATAATGGGAAAGTAGTTGAGAGTGGTTGAGAGAATACTGGATCTGTCATTATGAAACTCATGTATATAAGAGAGTGTTCTCTCTTCATGAGGGATGACATGTAATTCATAATTTAGTCTTGTAATTAGGAGAAGGGGATTCTTAGCTTTGATTCTTTCATTTTTATTCTTCCATGCTTTGTCATTTGATTCTTGTAATATAATTTGAGATTCATTTATTGTGTGAGCTCACATATGTCTTTTGTCATTCAACTCTTCACATGTTGTATTTCTTTCATAGATTAATTTCCTGCTTTCCTAGATTAATTTCATTTCAACAATTTAGATTAGATTACTTTTACTTCAGTCCTGCATATAGTGTGTGTGTGCTTCATAAGCCTATGAACCTCGGATTGACAAATTAAATAGTTGGGCAAGTACTACAAAGGAATTAAAACAACAATATTTATGCCTAACACTTTCTTCAACCTGTCTTTTGTACTAGGACAATATTCTATCTTGACAGAAGGTTGGGTTAGAGAACAAAATCTACGATCTCAACTTTAATCCATCTAATATCTTGACTTTAATTTTGACCAAAGGTTAGTATGATGGTCATAGTTTCAACATGCAACCTAGATCAAATAAATGTCATAACAAATAGATGCATGCCAGAATAATCAAACCTGAGTTGCATTATTCTTCTAAATGTGTTGGATCTTGAGATCCTTCTAGATCTATGACAAGAGATCCCTTCTCCTGCAAATACCCTTTAAAGATTAACAATTTAAACATATGTGAGTACACACCTCTAATAGAATTTGTAGGTAGTAGCACCATCTGGTATCAACAGTAATATTTACCAACTTCTTAAAAGACTTCAAGGGTGACTGCAACTGGTACAACAACTGATACTTCAACTGATACTGCAACTGAGGGTTTTATGAGGAAACCCTATTTTTTCAAACTTCAAATTTTGAAATTCTGATCCAGGGGATAGATGCACTGAGCTGAGGCGAGTAAGTTGGTGCAGTCAGATTTATGAAAATCCAAATTTTACCCCCTCAAACTTGACCAGCGGATTTTTGGATCGGTGCTTCTGGTTTTCTAGTACTTATGGTTTTCTGGTACTTTTGGTACTCTGGTACTTTGTGAAAACTAGGGTTTCACTTTCCGAAAGATCTACCCACTAAAAAGGTGCGTTGAAGGTGCCAAAGAGTTCCTTGGGTTAGGGTGCACTTTTCTAGATGGTTTTGAGGTTTGAAATCTTTTTCAATAAAAATCCTTAATTTTCATGTATGACAACAATGACGTTTTTCCTTTTACTTGTGAAGAATGCTTGTGAGACTTGCTTGGGCAATGGTTCTTTCATGACTCGAGCTCTGATACAATGCCAATTTTTCATAGCATTTAGGATAAATATGAAGTTCATTTTATTTTAGCAATTAAACATAACCATAAATGCTGCAACAACCAAGATCAGATGAAGAAACACCATGCACAAGAACACAAGATATATCCTGGGAAACCCTTCTCAAACAAGGGAGAAAAACCAGCCAAATCCTTTGCTATACTCTTCAAGAGAAATACCTTTTCACCACCAATAATATCCTAGCACACAAGAGGGTGCACAAACCCTAGAAACCCTAGTGCCCAAGAGAGGTGCACAACTTTTACCAAGAAGCGTACTTGCTAAAATTTCCAAAACTTACAAGTGAGTGTGTCTACAAATGAAATATTTCATCTTACTTATATTAGACTTATCCTATCAAATGAAGTGTCTATTGGCACAATAGGGCCGACCTCACTTAGACATATTAATTGTTTATTATTATAATAATTAATATTAATATTACTATTAATTATATTTTATAGTTTATCTTTAGACATAATAAGATAGGGCCTGTTATCACACAGTTTGTAGCTAGGTCAAAAGGCTAGAGGATTGAGGCCAAACTGGCGTAACAGGAATCTTCCACACCCAATGTCACCTCAATGGGGAGGTTCTTTCTATTTAGGGAGGTTAACCCAGGGGAGACGTCCCCAGCAACCTGGGGTTTTGAAGAGGCCAAAGTATAAAGATCAAGGCAAAGTTTCCTCCTCACAGGTTACCACCAAAGGTCAGATAATCCGGCTAATCAACCAATAAAGAAGTGTATGCCCAGAAGAGAACACCTACCCGAAACAAGACAATAACAAGATAATATGTATGCAGGCTATATATCAGTGGGTTAGTACTTCATGTAATTATTTGACATCAATATATAAGGAAATGAAACAACAAGTATTAATGAGATCAACGTTTTATCGATATAGCAGTGTAGAAGTATCAATTCATCAATAATTATTGAGATGATATAATCAACAATGTATCCAATCAATCTTTTACTCAATAAATTCTTTCAATCATCATCTAATTTCTTATCATTCAAAGATGTTGTGTCAAGATGGAATAACCAACTGTGACGTCAGCCTAGTTAGGGTTAGCTTAGTTAGTTAGGGTTTCAAAATTTAAAGTTTTGAGAGTTGGTTTGAACACTATCACTTCAACGTTGTGTGTCTAAGATCAACGCCTAAGGGTATATGGAGTCATTCAAGGAGAGGACGCAAGGTTGAAGGAGTAATAGGCTAAATAAAAGAGGGAAGGGTTCTAGAGTGTTGCAATGGCAGGGCCCTAGAATCAAAACCCTAGGGGAAAGAGGCTCACTCCGGTGTTGCTTAAGCAAGGCCTCGTGCTCTTTCCTCCTTCTTTAGGTCAAACTTGGAAAAATGGCTAGCATATGAGATGAGATAAAACAAGAGGATCAAGTGAGGGATAGTGTTGCAATGGAAAGGCTATATCACTAAAACCCTAGAAGATGGACAACCCTAGGTGTAGATAACCTAGGCCTAGGACGTCACCCTCCTTTTAACCTTTAAAATCAAAGCTAGCTTAAGGGAAGAAGTAAGAAGAATGTAGCAAAGGCTAGGCTCTTTCTTCCTTCTTCAATGGCTGAAAATTTCTCTCTAAGGGGACATGAGACAAGGACCTACTTGTGTGCTTGTCACCTAGGGTTTTAAATCAACAAATTTATAAGTAAATGCAAGAATACTAACCTACAACCATTCAATCAAGAATATTTGTAGGAAAAACACTTACATATGATGAAGAAAAGCATGTGCAAACCCTAGTTGTAAACCTTCCTCAAGAGAAATGCCAAATATGCCAAGAAAATCCTTCCATCAACAAGTGCGCCTCACTTTAAAAGACCAAATACCCAAGTAGGGTGCAAAAATCAGACCTCACAAGTGTGAGTTGTGTTGTTATGTTCAAATGAGGGAAAAACATCCTCAATATATAGTGTATCGTGACCCTTTAATTAAAATTAGGTCATTAAAAATAGCCGACAAGGCTACAAACCAAAATCATATTGTTTTTACATTAACTGCTAAGAAAATACATAAATGAGCAAAAAGTGAGACGTCAAGCCCCTTTGAGGGAGACGTTAGGCCCTTTTGGGGCTAGTCCAGCATCCAGAAGTCAAATGTTAGCCCTTCCTGGGATCCTCCAAGATGCCACACGTGGCAACAGTCCTGTCAAACTGCTACATGCTCAAGGAGACGTCAAGACATCCTGGGTGACATCCTGGTCATCAAAAGGAAAACGTTCCATCTGAAGAGGGTCAACCCCCCTGGGCTGGGCTCAACCAAAGTGTCCTAGGTGGAACGTCCTTCTTCTTCTCATGTGTAAAGGCTCATCCAATCACTGTCCTGTCTCTACCCCTGATGGGGTCCCAACAACCATCTGATAGGCTCTTCAGCCCCATGGAGGTTCGAACTAATCATCTCCCCATGTGTATCGATTCAACTGTTACCTGTCTGTCGAGCATGGTCCTGCACATCAAAAACTTCGCCCTCCACGGGCTCATTAGTCACAGGTATCATAGCAATGTTAATCATATTTCATCATCAATTTTATCAAATACATGCATAAAACCCCTGATATATCATTCAGTAGCTCAAAGATATTACAATGACCTACAATACAAGGCCAAAGAAAAAGACAAAATACTCTATTGGGCCAACATCTATAAGAAAAGGAAATTTCCCAGAGGGTATCATCCAAGCCATGTAAAACGAGGTGATGTGTTCAAGGGATGTCTAGACATACCGGTAGAGTGAAAGACAAGGATGCATGATATTACTTGTGGGTGCCTTTGTTGAAGGTGAGTTGTACCCGTCATGGATGCAATTCTTTCCAAGCCCTTTATTACCTTTATTCTTTATTTTCTTTATTGTTTTTTCTTATTTATTTCAAGGTCTAACTAGAGGACACTTCCTTGGCATGGTGACCAGAGCTGACAGTGTTACCCATAAGCACTTTCATAGAGATGATAAGGTTGGCTCGTGATGAGACCCCCTTTCCCTTGGCCATGTAACCAAAGGTCACTGCCCTGGCGTGGTAACCAAATAATGGCAATGTCATACTGTTAGGTGCCCATGAACAGAATAGGTTGGCTCGTGATGAGACCCCCTATCCTCTTGTCTAGGTCTTGTTTTATTGTTTTTCTTAGGGTCCCTCTTGTTTCTTGCTGAGGGGATTTTTATTTCCTTCTCGAGGGTCCTTGGGCGAGGCATCTCTAGGTTTCATCTTTTATGGATTTTATCTTTTACTAGCTGCTTTTACCTTCTGGGCCTTTATCCCCTTCTTCCCACGAGATAAGGTGCAACCCCACAAACAAATCATCCTAATGCCTGGACTAGGGGAGTGGGACATATGAGTGGGAGATAAGATGTAAAAGTGATGATATGATGGGAGCAGATGATGGCCCTTCAAAATTCCCCCCGATGGAAAACCAAAACCTATGGATACAAGTTTGCTAGGATACCCTGTCAATCCCCCCCAGCCATGGTCAAGTGGGTTAATGTAAGATCCAAGCAGTCATCAGAAATAAAAGGAATTTGATGCATATATCTAAAGGTTATAATGATCAAATATGATACATACCATGATACCTGGACCAATTACCCCATGGAGCAAGAGTCCTCTTTGATACAAGTGCAAGCCGAAGGTGATGGATGTTTCTGCTGCTGACAAGACAAGTCTGATGAAGGAGAAGAAATATGGTCCCTCCAGGGCCATGCTCAGGTCAATCCTGCTCTCGGTACTCCATGTCTAGGACCTGTGGGCCTTGAGACATGATCTCCTAGTTATCCCTAGAAATCAGGGATAACATCTTTCTCCAACTCGGGGACATGTGCTCACCATAGAGCGCATGAGAACCTCAACATCTTTGGCATAACCTGCAGACCTGCTCATACTCGAAAATGGAATCAGTAACAAAGGTGGGGTGGTATTGCCACTCCGCAAATATAATATATGTATATGACTGAAATAAAACAACCAATATGCAAGTGAAGAAGCAAACTATCATGAAATGCAAATGGTATAATACACAGAAAAATGCCTACCTACCTACACTTACCTGTGGAGTAAGGTCTCTGGAGGGTAGTAACGCTTGATATGTAAAGAATTTACTAGTAGCTTCAAGATTTCTCCTTCCATGGTCTCTAGGTTGAAAGAATTTGTGCTTGCACAACTCATGATTTTATAAGGGCCTCCCCATAGACTGTCGAATTTTTTGTGCATACCAGGCTTTTCTTTTCTCTTATCCCACAGTAGGATAAGATCTCCTTTGGAAAAATTTCTTTCCTTGGCTTTATGATCAAAGGTGTTCTTTATTTTTTCTTGATTTCTTGTCATTTGACCCAAGGCACCTCTCCGCGTCTCATCTAGCTCTAACAGCTGATTGATCCTTCCTTGGATCACTTCTGCATCTGTGGTGTATTGTTGAGAAAAATGAAGGATAGGGATTTGGAGGTTCACAGGAAGTTTCGCTTCAAGTCCATATGCCAGTTCAAAAGGAGTTTTTCCTGTGGAAGTTTTTGTCATTATTCGATCTACCCATACTACGTATTTTATTTTGCTATCCCATGACTTTTTATTCTCTCCAACAACCTTCTTTAGAATATTCATAAGGTTCTTATTGGTTGATTCTGCTAATCCGTTTCCTTGTGGGTAGTAGTTGGAGGAATGGGATAGGGTAATGCCATATTTGAAACAAAATTCTACCAGAGCATAGGAGCTGAAAGCTTTGACATTATCCGTAGTGATCTTGGAAGGGGCACCGAACCTAGTTATGATCCGATCTTCGAAGAAATTCATGACTACTTCCTCAGTGGCCTTTTTTTGTAGAAATTGATTCGACCCATCTGGTGAAATAGTCTGTAGTTGTTAGGATCCACCGATATCCATTACTTGAATTGTCTTTGAACTCACCAACAGAATCCAAACCCCATTGCTGAAAGGGTGCCTCTACTACCACCGATTTTAAGGGTTGTGCTAGGAGTCTCAGTTTGTCGGAGAAGTACTGGCATGGTTGGTAAGATCGGACGTGTTGGTAAGTGTCTGAAAAGAGTGTTGGCCAATAATAGCCGGCCCTCAAGATCTTATGGGTAGTAGTACAAGCAACAAAATGTCCACCACAATGCCCAGAGTGCAATTCTTCCAGTATCTTCTTTGCGTCTTCTTTGAAGTATAACACCATCAGGATTTTTCCATCCAAGTCCATCTTCAGTCAAGCAGTATTTCATAGCTCTCAATCTCAAATCCCTTCTCTTGTAATCCACTAAGTGATCAGGGCAAGACAAGTTCTTTAGATAATAAACGATATCGGAATACCACTCGTCATGTTCTAGTTCATTGATCATTACATTTACTTGCTCATTCTCACCCATTTGTATGGCTTCCTGATTGCTTTCAGTCAACATTTGGGCCAAACCTTGTCCTTTTATTATCTTGGTGGTTTTTATTTCTAAGTCATACTCCTAGATTTTTGAAACCCACTTCCCTCGAGTACCCATGCAGTCTTGTTGTGATAAAACATCCTTCACAGCTGGGTATGGGACATAAGCCTTGATTTTATTGTAACCGATGTAGTTCCTGAAGTGTTTGAGGGACTTGACCAAGGAATAGGCTTGTTTCTCTGTGATGGAGTAGTTTAGCTCTGAGTCTCTTAGTAATTTTCTCATAAAGGCCACGGGGTGTTCATAGTTATCAACGTCCTTTTGCATTAGGACACCTACAATAGTATCCTGGGATGCAAATGAGAATATTATGTAATCTTGTGAAAAATTATGACTAATCAAGACGGGGGCTTGGGAGATAGAGTTTTTGATATCTTCAAAGGATTTGTTGGTCTCATATCCCCACCTGAAAGAAACATCCTTTTTCAACAAATCACTCAAAGGTTTTATCCTCTCGACAAAATTTGACACAAATCTGCGAATGAAGTTGATTTTTCCGAGAAAAGATTGCAAAGATTTCTTGTTGGCCGGAGGGCAGACATCCTTTATCAACTGGTCTCTTTCAGGATCAATGGAGAATCCTCCTTGTGAGGCTACGTGTCCTAAAAATTTTCCTTCGTCAATCCCAAAAATAGATTTCATAGGGTTCAGTGAGATACCATACTTTCTACATCGCTAAAAAACAATCCTAAGGTGGGAGAGATGGTCTTTCCTATTCTTGGACACAACTGTAAGGTCATCTTGGTAAATTTCTATGATCTTTTGTATGAGGTCTCTGAAGTCAAAGTCCATTGCTCTCTGAAAAGTGGCACCAACGTTCATAAGACCAAATGACATCCTTAAGTACATAAAAGTTCCCCAAGGTGTAATGAATGCATTTTTGAGTTGGTCTTCCCTTTTGAGTAAGACTTGGTTGTACCCTGAGAACCCATCCAACATAGACATCATCCTTGCCCTTGTGACCCGTTGAAGCAAATGTTCCATGTTTGGGAGGGGATAATTATCCTTTAAAGACAACTAGTTGAGGTTGCGGAAATCAACACACAGGCGGATATCACCATTTTTCTTCCGAACAACTACCAAGTTTGACATCCAAGAAGAGTACCTGATAGGGGCTATGATACCAGTGCCAACCATATTTTGGAGCTCCTTTTGTATTTGGCTTGCCAACTTTGGGTTGATATGCCTTATCTTTTGTCAGAATGGCATGGCTCCTTCTACCAAAGGTATGGCATGTTGGATGACATCCCCCTTATAGGCCTTCAACTCATCATAGTTCCAAGAAAAGGTATCTCTGAATTCTCTGATGAGCACTAGTATCTCATTTCTTTCTTTCTCGGTGGTGCCCTTTCCTATTTTTACCATCCTTGGGTCCATCTCTGTACCGATATTGAATTCCAGGGCTTCTTCAGCTTGCTTGTTGGTTCTCTTTCCCTTGAAAACATCATGCCTGTCAAAAAGGTTTTCTAGGGGAATACAACCCTTTGGTAAGGTATTGTTTTGCATGTTGATGACTTCCAAATCCATAGAATCTTTCAGGAAAGCAACTTGCGAATCGGTAAACTCTCTGTTGTTCTCCATGAATCTGATAATTTGATCATCATCCTCGAACACCTGCCAATGTTCCAAATTGTCGGGAATAGAAGGCCTAAAAAGAACCTCCATCTTGCATAGGTCATGAAAAGGTCCTTCACATGGTTGTAAAGTAGAGGTGGAGACAACCAAAGCATCAACCACGTGGTTTTCTTCTTGAGGAACGAATTCGATTGACACTTTTCTGAAGGATTTTGAAAGGGTTTGAGCCACATCTCGATACTTCTTCAACTTTTCATTTTTAGTGGCAAATCTCATCAAAACTTGCAACACAATGAGGTCTGAGTCCCCTTTTACTTCTAGGATTGTAACACCTTTTTCAATTGCTAAATTGAGTCCTAGAATCAAGGCTTCATACTTGGCCACATTGTTGGTGCAGTGAAATTCTAGCCTATATGAATGGTAAAAGACCTCACCTGAAGGGGCTGTTAAAACTACTCCAACACCTGATCCAGAGCTTGAGTGTGATCCATCGAATTCCAAGGTCCAGATTCCTTCGGTCTCTTCAACGATATCCATATCTAACTTCCCTTCCTGAATGAAACAATTGTTAAGGCCACTATTGATGCATAAAAGTTGGTCACTTGCCTCATTAGAGGTTTCAACCGGGGAGCCAACGAGGGGCTCATTATAGACAGTAAAGAATCCCCCTTTAGGATGAGGGATGGTTGCTCTGGATTGCTTCTTGTAAATACTTCCATTCAAGTGCTCTATGAGATCTTTGTGAAGAATAATCCCGAAATTGTTTACATCATCTATGATGACCACATTTATCAAGAAAGGAGCACTGGGGCAGGAGTCAAAGGCCACCTCGAGGTTGTTAATGACTCCTTTCGCAAAGTCACCTCTGGTATTTGCTTGTGAGATCTTCAGACCTAATTGATGCATAACTTCTTTCGTCATCATGTTGGTTGTGGCACTTGGGTGCAAGAGACAGTTGCAGAGGATAGAATCTTTGACTCGGAGGGAGACAGAAAAAGGTGTGAACTCACAAACTCTGGAAACAAGGTGTCCCACTTGGTGGATAAAAAGAGAGAAATCTTCAGGAAGATTTGGCTCAACATTTTCGGGTAAGATAGCCTCAACTTCATCCTCAGGATGGGTCCTTTTCAAAGGGGGTTCTTGGGAAGGAATGACACTTCCATGGTAGAAGCTCCATTTCCTCTTAGTGGGAGCGAGTTCAACCTGGAGGATCCTTGGAGGTTCAGGTTCCACCATAGGCTCATTACCAAGATCCCATAGTTCGCAATTTTGTGTAAGATTTCTTTGATGAATGTAATCATCAAAATCAAGGTTCCTTTCAATCTAAAAGGCCAGGTCTTGTGCTTCTTATAAAGTTGTTGGTGACTGGTCCTTAACGTTGAATTGCACGGTTCCTTCCAAGGAGGACAAGAAGTGATCGATGATGGCTTGTTCTGAGCCCACCTTTGATCAAATCCTTTTGAGGAGAAGGTTGAACCTATCACTGAAATCTATGACACTCTCACAGGTTCCTTTGCAAATGCTAAAGTATTGGGAAAAGGAGTCTTGTGAATGCTCACTATCACACCACCTTATTTTAAAGGTCTTTTGTAGTTCTTCAGAGTTTTTCATGCTTCCTTTAGGACACCCATCAATCCAAACTTTAGCATCTCCTATAAGGGAACTTGCAAAGAGCCTCATGAAGACATCAAGGTGATCTTGACCAGCCAAATGAAAATCAAAACTATCGCAGAACTGGGTCTAATGCGAGTTTCCAGGGATGCCCTTTCCTGAGAAGAAAGGTAGCTAAGAGTTTGCATCCTCAGGTAAGTCATGCAACCCCCCTTGGGTGTTACTAAAGTCAAAATAGTTGAAACTCTCTGAGTAAGACCATTTGTGAGGATCAAGATTAATTGGGGGTGCAGAGCTTGTTAGAGTGACAGTGGCCACAATAGAGGGATTTGAGTATTGTCGCCCACTACGGGTCATCATTAATGGAGTCACCAGATAATTTACTTGAAACTATCAAAGAAAAGGGGAATAAAAGCCTAGTGGAGTCACCAGGTAAGCTTGTAAGAAAAGGTCTTTGAGGCAAGGCTTACCGAAAAGATTTGTCGTTGAGGAATATTAACTCAGTGTTCCCCGACAATGGCACCACAATGTTATCGCACAGTTTGTAGCTAGGTCAAAAGGCTAGAGGATTTAGGCCAAACTGGCGTAACAGGAACCTTCCCCACCCAATGTCACCTCAATGGGGAGGTTCTTTATATTTAGGGAGGTTAACCCAGGGGAGACGTCCCCGACAACCTGGGGTTTTTAAGAGGCCAAAGTATAAAGATCAAGGCAAAGTTTCCTCCTCACAGGTTACCACCAAAGGTTAGATAATCCGGCTAATCAGCCAATAAAGAAGTGTATGCCCAAAAGAGAACACTTGCCCGGAACAAGACAATAACAAGATAATATGTATGCAGGCTATATATCAGTGGGTTAGTACTTCATGTAATTATATGACATCAATATATAAGCAAATGAAACTACAAGTATTAATGAGATCAATGTTTTATCGATATAGCAATGTAGAAGTATCAATTCATCAATAATTATTGAGATGATGTAATCAACAATGTATCCAATCAATATTTTACTCAATAAATGCTTTCAATCATCATCTAATTGCTTATCATTCAAAGATGTCGTGTCAAGATGGAATAACCAACTGTGACGTCAGCCTAGTTAGGGTTAGCTTAGTTAGTTAGGGTTTCAAAATTTAAAGTTTTGAGAGTTGGTTTGAACACTATCACTTCAATGTTGTGTGTCTAATATTAGTGCCTAAGGGTATATAGAGTCATTCAAGGAGAGGACGCAAGGTTGAAGGAGTAATAGGATAAAGACAAGAGGGAAGGGTTCTAGAGTGCTGCAATGGCAGGGCCCTAGAATCAAAACCCTATGCGAAAGAGGCTCACTCCGGTGTTCCTTAAGCAAGGCCTCGTGCCCTTTCCTCCTTCTTTAGGTCAAACTTGGCAAAACGGCTAGCATATGAGATGAGATAAAACAAGAGGATCAAGTGAGGGAGAGTGTTGCAATGGCAAGGCTCTATCACTAAAACCCTAGAAGATGGACGACCCTAGGTGTAGATAACCTAGGCTTAGGACGTCACCCTCCTTTTAACCTTTAAAATCAAAGCTAGCTTAAGGGAAGAAGTAAGAAGAGTGTAAGAAAGGCTAGGCTCTTTCTTCCTTCTTCAATGGCTGGAAATTTCTCTCTAAGGGGACATGAGACAAGGACCTACTTGTGTGCTTGTCACCTAGGGTTTTAAATCAACAAATTTATAAGTAAATGCAAGAATACTAACCTACAACCATTCAATCAAGAAGTTTTGCAGGAAAAACACTTACATATCATGAAGAAAAGCATGTGCAA
>ML784223.1:95513-109209 GCA_009831015.1 Picea engelmannii | reverse complement strand
AGTGCGCCTCACTTTAAAAGACCAAATACCCAAGTAGGGCGCAAAAATCAGACCTCACAAGTGTGAGTTGTGTTGTTATGTTCAAATGAGGGAAAAACATCCTCAATATATAGTGTATCATGACCCTTTAATTAAAATTAGGTTATTAAAAATAGATGATAGGGATACAAACCAAAATCATATTGTTTTTACATTAACTGCTAAGTAAAAGACATAAATGAGAAAAAAGTGAGACGTCAAGCCCCTTTGAGGGAGACGTTAGGCCCTTTTGGGGCTAGTCCAACATCCAGAAGTCAAACGTTAGCCCTTCTTGGGCTCCTCCAAGTTGCCACACATGCTAGTCGTCCTGTCAAACTGCTACACGCTCAAGGAGACGTCAAGACATCCTGGGTGACGTCTTGGTCATCAAAAGGAAAATGTTCCATCTGAAGTGGGTCAACCCCCCTGGGCTGGGCTCAGCCAAAGTGTCCTGGGTCGAATGTCCTTCTTCTTCTCATGTGCAAAGGCTCATCCAATCACCATCCTGTCTCTGCCCCTAATGGGGTCCCAAAAACCATTTGATGGGCTCTTCATCCCCATGGAGGTCTGAACTAATCATCTCCCTATGTGTATCGGTCCAACTGGTACCTATCCGTCGGGCATGGTCTTGCACATCAAAAAATTCTCCCTCCACGGGCTCATTAGTCACAGGGATCATAACAATGTTAATCATATTTCATCATTAATTTTATCAAATACATGCATAAAACCCTTGATATATCATTCAGTAGCTCAAAGATATTACAATGACCTACAATACAAGGCCAAAGAAAAAGACAAAATACTCTATTGGGCCAGCATCTATAAGAAAAGGAAAGTTCCCAGAGGGTATCATCCAAGCCATGTAAAACGAGGTGATGTGGTCAAGGGATGTCCAGACATACTGTTAGAGTGAAAGACATGGATGCATGATATTACCTGTGGGTTCCTTTGTAGAAGGTGAGTTGTACCCGCCATGGATGCAATTCTTTCCAAGCCCTTTATTGCCTTTATTCTTTCTTTTCTTTATTGATTTTTATTATTTATTTCAAGGTCTAACTAGAGGACACTACCTTGGTGTGGTGACCAGAGTTGACAGTGTTACCCAGAAGCACTTTCACAGAGATGATAAGGCTAGCTCATGATGAGACCCCCTTTCCCTTGGCCATGTAACCAAAGGTCACTGCCCTGGCGTGGTAACCAGATAATGGAAATGTCATACGGCTAGGTGCCCATGAACATAATAGGTTGGCTCGTGATGAGACCCCCTATCCTCTTGGCTAGGTCTTGTTTTATTGTTTTTCTTAGGGTCCCTCTTGTTTCTTGCTGAGGGGATTTTTATTGCCTTCTCGGGGGTCCCTAGGCGAGGCATCTCTAGGTTTCATCTTTTATGGATTTTATATTTTACCAGCTACTTTTACCTTCTGGGCCTTTAGACCCTTCTTCCCACGAGATAAGGTGCAACCCCACAAACAGATCATCCTAATGCCTGGACTAGGGGAGTGGGACATATGAGTGGGAGATAAGATGTAAAAGTGATGATATGATGGGAGCGGATGATGGCCCTTCAAAATTCCCTTGGTGGAAAACCAAAACCTATGGATACAAGCTTGCTAGGATACCCTGTCAATCCCCCCCAACCATGTTCAAGTGGGTTAATGTAAGATCCAAGTAGTCGTCGGAAATAAAAGGAATTTGATGCATATATCTAAAGCTTATAATGATCAAATATGACACATACCATGATACTTGGACGACCTACCTCATGGAGCAAGAGTCCTCTTTGATACAAGTCCAAGCCAAAGGTGATGGATGTTGCTTCTGCTGACAAGACAAGTCTGATGAATGAGAAGAAAGATGGTCCCTCCAGGGCCATGCTCAGGTCAATCCTACTCTCGATACTCCATGTCTAAGACTTGTGGGCCTCAAGACATGATCTCCTAGTTATCCCTAGAAATAGGGGATAACAGGGCCGACCTGCACCCTTTACACAATAACTAGGGTTACATGTAGGTATGACTCCTTAACAATATATTGCAAAGGATCTGATACACCCACTAATGCTCATCCACTAGGGGCTACATCCACAAGGATGTCATAGACCTGAGTCACTGCATTGCACAGATGAACTAGGTCCTCACACATGCACTTATGCTCAGCCATAGTCACGTCTGCTCTATAGATATGCTTTTCCATGGCTACCGATAGGAGGATCATCTGGAGTCTTCACATCAACTCTGTTGTTATTCAGAGGAGGTCATCACATCATCTTCGTTCTTATTCTCATGATGATGTGCCCAACGCTTTTCGAGATTTCTCTAACTCAACAGATCGCTCTTACATCGGATAATCATCTGGAGTTATTCTCTCTCACATCTTGAAGGAGGCCATATACATTTGTAGCCTTTGTCCCAGGCTGGAACCACAAACCCTTTATTAGGGAATTTCTCTCAGGTTTGTAAGTTGAGAGTAAGACTTCACATAGTTGCTATATTCCACATCTCACAGGTTTGTAGGATGGAGGATGTCTCCTATAGTTGCAATCATTAACACACTTTACTTAATAAATAGATCTCCCACTGCTTCTTTGGATGGAATCACACCATATGAAGCTTGGTATGGTTTCAAACCAGCAATTAAACATCTTTGAGTCTTTGGTTTAGTTTTTTATGCTTTAGTTTCTAAGGAAAATAGAACTAAGCTAGAATCTCAAAGTATGAAGTGTACTTTCATTGGATACTCTGATGAAAAGAAAGGGTATTGTTTTCTATTAGATGGTAAATTCATTGTCAATAGAGACATAATTTTTTATGAAACTAAAAGTAATTTTTTTGATGAGATTAATCATCTCCTTAGTCATTTAGAGAAGAAAAACACTACGGGTAAAGGTAAGTTGAAAAATTATCCAAGGAAATCATTTTGGTTTGAAAAAGACTTTGTTTCTTTAGAAGGCATTCCTTAATAAAAAAATTATTTTGATTCTTCCGATAATGAAACTGCGAATGATTCTTCTGATAATGAAACTTCAAAAGATTCTTCTCCAACTCAAGATACTTTAGAGGCCATGAGAGTCTCTATTTTTGAAAATCCTCTTTTTGATAATAAAAATGATGATTTTGATCCACAGTCCACTCAACATCAAAGGCCAAAATGGGCCCAACAACTTCTCAAATATGTTCATACAGATGAATGAACAAAAAATGAACTAGGAGTTCTTTAACATCAAAATCTAATTTTCCATTGTTAGTTCATGCTTCCACTGAACCTGCTACTTTTGATGAAGCAATTGAACATAAGAAATGAAATGAAGAAATTATCAATGAATATGATTCAGTGCGTTAAAATGGGAATTGGAACTTAGTTGATTGTCCACCTGATTTGCAAATAGGTTTATTGAATAAAGTACAAGCCAAATGGAAAAAATGACAAGTAAAAAGAAAGACTAGTGGTTAAGGGTTTTACTCAACAACAAGTGATTGATTATGATGGAAATTTTGCTCCAAAAACTAAATGGAACACAATCAAAACGATTATCAATTCAAAATGGTTGGAAATGACATCAAATGGATGTCAAAATTTCCTTCCTGAATGCGATCTCAAAGAAGAGGTCTTCATGACTCAACCACAAGGGTTCTAAGTTAAAGGTCAGGAACATAAAGTCTACAAATTAGTGAAGGATTTATATGGATTGAAATAAAATCCTCAAGCTTGGTATTCAAAAATAGATGATTACCTACGAAAGGTGGGTTTTCAATGAAGTTAATCCGATGATACTTTGTATTTTAGAATGCAAAATAAGCACTTGGTGATACTTGTTCTCTATGTTGATGACTTAATCATAATGGGAAATAGTGAAGTTCACATCAAATAGGTTAAGGAAGGACTTCAAGCATGCTTCAAAATGATAGATTTGGGGCCACTTCATTTTTATCTTAGAATTGAAGTAACTCAACATAATAATGAAATGGTCCTTATTCAAACAAAGTGTGTTGCTGAATTATTAGATAAATTTAGCATGGAAGATTGTAAACCTTCTCTTACCCCCACAGAGAAGAATTTGAAACTTTCAAAATTTGAAGGGGGGGAATTGGTGGATGGTAAAAGGTATAGGAAAATGAATGGAAGCCTCATTTATTTGACAAATACTCGACCGGATTTGTTATATTTAGTTAGCATACTTTCAAGGTTTATGCAGGAACCAAGGGAAAGTCATTGGAATTCAACAAAAATGGTACTAAGGTATATTCAAGGTACAAAAGATTTTTGTATTCTCTACAAGAACACAAATTTTACCCTTGTTGGATATTAAGACGATGATTTTGCAGGTGACATTGATGATAGAACATCAACTTCAAGTTACTTGATCACTATGGGTTCAACAAAAGTATCTTGAGTTGCAAAAAACATACAACAATTTCCAATTCTTCAACAGAAGCAAAGTACATATCAACTTGGGAAGTATCATGTGAGATTGTATGGGTACACGGGATTTTGTAGGATCTTGGTGTAATTCAAAAGTCAACAACTACTTTATTGATCGACAATTAGTCATCGATAAACATGACCAAGAATCTAGTATTTCACTCAAAAACTAAGCATGTCGACACCAAGTACCACTTCATTAGATCTCTCATTGTCAAGGACATCATCAAGCCTTAGTTCTGTCCATCTGAAGATCAAAATTCAGATATTTTTACCAAGCCTCTTGGGAGAATAAAGTTCACTAAGTTTATAAATGAACTTGGTATTTGTAAAAATGAACTTTTGGATTAAAGGGGAGAATTTTAGCTTAATAATCCTAATGTTCTAGAATTCTAAATAAATAATTTTAGAAATTAGTTTATTCTATCATATTTGTCAATATGATATTTAGTTTAATATGTAAAGGATTCCTATCATATTCATGTAATTGTTTGTTCTCCTAGAGTTTAGCATAGAGTAGGGCTATATAAACTAGCTCTTTTTCATGTGAGGTATATAGGCTTTATGCCCTCACTATCTTTGTAACTCTGTTTTTCCTTATTTAATAAAATTATGTGTTTGAGGACACTTTGTCAACATATATACTATGGTGGCTCCTTTTAAGACTGCAAGAACACTATTGATTGGAATTTTTTCCCTCCGTCTCACACCCTCAAGTTTGACCCTCTCAGTTGGTGCTTGGATGAATTTGATACCATGCAAAGTTAGAGCACGAGAAAAAATGAGATATACACTAATTAATTAAAATGTGAATCCAAAACACAATAGCGTTGATATCTTTTATAGAGTTCCTAGGTTGTTGTATGATCTAATTGTTTCTTATTAGATAGGAAGAGGTTGAGATAAACCATCATTCAACAACTTCTGTTAGTAACCTATTAATGACCCTATTAAAATTAATTACTAATGAATAGTAATGTGACTTTATTACATAAGTACGACTTATATTCTAACATGAATTCCAAGAGATACATGGACTCCCCACATGGAAAAATCTAAACATTTTTGCAGTTGGTTCATATCATATCCTTATTGGTATGGATTGGTTGGAAGCACATTGAGTTAGACTTGATTGCTACATTAAAACATTTTATTGCATTGATGAATATGGAAACTCAAGAATAATAAGAGGTATTTCAAAGGCCATCTCTATAAGACATATTTCATCCCTACAACTGAAGAAGTGTTTTTGAAAGGGATGCTAGTTGTATGCAACACATACTTTGGAACTAGTAGAGGACAAGGGTCCAACTATTGAAGACTACATGATGTTGCAAGAATTCAAATATGTATTCCTTGATGGGGTACTGACACTACCACCAAGGAGAGATATTGACTTGTGTTGTGTCCACAACAACCCTCCTTTTATTTTGCTTTTATAAGCAAAATATACTAATTGAGTTTTAATGTCTAATCCACTACTACTATGAGCCTACTGAATATACTTTATCTAGCTTGGAGAAGGTCATGGGTTTGGATCTTTATTGTTTGTTTATCTTTGAGGAGGTTTGTCATGACCAATAATCTCTTTGATTTTGTACTTTCAGATGTTCTTAATCATACCTTTGATTTATGATGATTCTTTGATCCTTATGTGATGAGATTGACAAGTTGCCTTTTGAGCCTTTTTCATTAAAGGGTTTTAATGGATTTAATGGTGTATGCTAATACTATATGATTGCAGGGTTTGATGCTATGTTTTATGACTTGAAGAGAATTTTATTTTAAGGATCTATTATTTCCTTGTACGCCAGCTTATACTATCATCTCACTACATCATGGAGAAGTGAATGGTTGGTTTGAATAAAGATCATATTGTTACTTTGTATCTTGTACTTGCTATCGTTTTATCTATGCTCAAGCTCTCACATGTTATTCAAACCCCTAAGTTTAAAATCCATAACTAGAATCAAAGGATCTTTAATATTTTCCAAGAGTTTGAGATATTGTTTTTTATTAGATGCAAACAAACAAAATATTTTTACAGATATTTCATGACATTTGTTTAGAGAAACAAATTGTTCATAAAAGGCCAAGATCATAGATGCTTTATTTTAAGAAATTCCTCCTTTAATTTGTGAACAATCCCAGCTCTTTTTCATAAATTTATTAGTAAAATGTCTAGGGGAAAGAATGTAGATTTTATAACCTATTAGAAAGTGTCTTCTTTGTATAACAAAAATAATTCTTCCTATGGTTGCAGTGACAGGGTTCCAAAATTCCATCCTATGCAAGATACTTATGTTGTTGAGAATCACGCCTAAACAAAAGAGAAATCTTATGCACAGTCAAGGAAGATTGCTCATGTGCATTTGGTCACATAGTATAGGAAACTCAAGAGCATAGCCTCCAAGTGTTTGAAAGAGATGGAGATTGTTTCCTCAAATTTCCTATGCACACAACAACCTTCGAATCTGTACATGTTGAGCTTGTCCTAAGCCTCAAGTCTCTATAATTATTATTGAAAACCCCAATTTTTTTCCCATCCAGATCTTGCTTTAACTCTGTCTCTCAAATCATTCGAATCCTAAATTTCACTTCATTTCATAACCTTTTATGTCCAGGTATGGGTTGAACTTGAGTAAATCGACCGTGCATAATAGTTTGATTCGACAACCTCATTTCCATCCAATGTTCCTAACATCAACATTGCAAATTGGAATCGGTCTCCCATTCATCCTAGGTGTTGTCTTATGTGTCATACGATGTGTCATCCAAAATCTGAAAGTCATAGTTTTGTTCCTTTCGTTCCTTATTCAAAATCTCAGATCTTGTATGTAGTACCTTTTTGAATACCCAACTAGAACCTGTCAGTGGTCACCCTGACATAGGGCCTATTATGTTTGCAAGTCTGACATGGAACTCGATGTGGCATGTCACGTGTCATCTTGTTGGTCTGGTTTGACGTGGCATATGGATCCTTCAGATTGATCCTTGACACTACAAGGAAAACACCGTCTAGCCGAGGTTTTTAGTGTTACCAGATTCGGAAAATTTTTCAAAAAGACCTCCACTATTTGAAGCATAGGTTTTAGTGATTGTTTTAACAGATGTTCCATATAACTAATTTTTTTTTGCGTGGGCGGAGGTTGTAGCAGAGGTTTTATTTTTGGTGCTTGTATTGTTAAAGCGCATCGGTGCACCCTTAATACAAAAGCATCGGTGCGTATATGTAAATTAAAAAGTACCAGTGCTTTTATATATAGTGCAAACTGGATTCACCTTTTTGTTGTATGCAACACCAATACTCTTATAATTGTTACACATCGGTTCGACATTGTTTGCATATGCAACACTAGTGCTTTCTAAGACAATTAATGCACATGTGCTTTTACATGTTATGTACACCTCAATGCTTGTATAATTTGTGCGTTCCAGTGCATGTATTACTCTATGCATTGAAGGGTAGTGAAATTTTGAATATTGGAAATGAGATGTCAGTGTTATTCTTTGTTACTAAGCACTGGTGCATATATTATATTAAACACACCAATGCATATATTATATTAGAAGCACCGATGCGTATATCATAATTAAAGCACCAATGTATATTATAAACTTGCACAACGTAAAATGTTGAAGCGATAAATATAGTAGCATGTTATATCGTTTAAGGAACAATGTTTTTTCTCAATATTTGACACTGGTGCTTAAATATAATTAATAGGCACCGCTGCGTATAAACCCTTAACACACACCGATTTATATATTATGGTACACATCGTTTAGTGAGTTCATACAAATACAATGCACTTATATGTATTTATTTTAATTAATTGTATTTTTTACAAATTTTTAATTAATCATCTCAAAGTCAAATATTTTTATAACAATATTGTTTTTTGATTGCCATTTGATATAATGATTGCATTAATACGTTATCCAACAAATTACACCTATGTTATTTGTAACAATGTAAATTATCCACATATTAATTAATCAACAACGCAACATTTTACAACATTCGACAATGCATTCAAATAGAAAAACCCATTTTATTATATATGAATAAGAGACACATGGTCATACAAAATAGGACAACATAAATACCCACAATAATCAAGATACAAACAATATGGAATTGTTACACTTATTGATAACATGTCTTCATGCAATTGGGACAATATGTCGAGAACATTAAACAAAATCCCTGATTTTCATAGACAAATATTCCAAAACATACAACTTGTAGTAACATTCAATTATATTGATTGTCATCTATCACTTGAGTTGCTGTCATCGCTCAAGATGTGTGCATGCCTTATTTCTTCATCACTTGCAAGTGATATTTTACTTTGATTATTAACCTAAAGTTTCATGATTGGCTTGTTTTTTATGTTCATCCTCTTCACGTTCCATCTAAAAACATAGAAATAAAGTGTAATAAGCATATTTACATTTATATATATAGTAGAATATACATGATTGCATAAATAAAAAAACATACCATAACAAGGATGTTGATACTTTAGTAGTATCACACAAGTACTTCCACGGCGGTTTGTGTCTAACACATGGGAGTCGTCCTTAATGCCACTCAACCTTATGAGATGCACTTGATAAGTTGATTATTTAAGTGAACGTACTTTTGTAATAAAGTGAGTTTAAATTAATTAAATTCCTAAGTATTTGGAATTAGTAATTTAATTAAATCCCAACCATTAGATCTAAAGTGAAGGTGAGATTTAATCTCATCCCTTGATCACTTTGGAGATCTAGGGTTTTGAATTTAGGGTAAACTCAAGGTTATAAAAGGAAGCATGTATGAGAGGAGGAGACACACACACACACACACATCGAGAGAGAGAGAGAGAGAGAGCTCATTGATTGGGTGGAGAAGAAAATTCATCCAGGTGTGTAGGACAAGGTTCGAGGAAAGGAGCAAAGGCGAAACAAGGAGATAACAACCAACCATCAAGATCGAAGGATTGATTTTGAGATTTGCAGGGATTGGCTATTTGCTGATTTGTATTCTTCAGGTGCGCCATTATCCCAGAATGGGAGCCCAGATTAATAATAATAAACATATCACAATACTAAATTTCCCTTCGAGGTTTTTTCCAGGGGTTTTTACCCATAAATTTCATGTGCAATGTGTTTGGTTTCATTATTTATGCTTCCACTATAATGTTTGGTTAAAAATTTAGATGTGCTTTTATTCAATAAATTAAGAGTAATTTGTTTGGAATTAACTGTCGAGTGGTGGGTTAAGGGAAATTAACATGGTATCAGAGCCTTGTTTATGAAGGAAAACCAGGTTGCATGGATGTGATTTTTGCAGCGCAGGAAGCATTTATTTTTGCAGGATGTTGGGTTGAGACAAACAAAAAAAACAGAGGACAACAATGATAAATATTTTTATGCAGACAATTGAAATTTTTTATTTTCCTAAAGGTTGGAGAAATTAATTACAAAAAAGAAGCATCGTACGACTGCCATACAACAACCATTGTATAATAGTCCTATGACCACACGGACTGCTGTGGAAGAATCCGCGTAGAGATACAACAAGCGGATCAGAGGGATCGTGAGTTGTTGGGTGGAGACTACATAGATCATTAAAAAATAAGGTTTGTACGAAGGATTTGGGTTGTGCAGCCATCAACCAACCGCCAACTGCCAGGTTGTAGTAGCAACAAGCATGATGAAAAAACCAATGACAGGAGGTGGCAGGGACGCGTGGGTTGTGAAGGCTGGGTTCATAATCGATAGAGGTAGCAACAAGGCTGCTAAAGAGGGAGTCGGGGATGGGGGGACTGTAGAGCTTGTGATGGGCTGTAGATTAGCCGCAACCACAATGCATGGATAAAGGTAACGACCAGGCCGTGGAGATGAGGTGAGTTTGTGGGTGAGGAGAGAGGGATCCATCGGTCGTTGATAAAGAAATCATGGAGAAGGATGACGACATAGGAGATGGGCAGGTAGGAGCGACGCTGGTGGAGAGTTGGGGGAGGCCACAAGCCATCTGTCAGCAGACAACTAGCTGCCAGTATAGGTCGTCATCTAGAGCCACCACAATAGCCGGTTGAGCCAACTGTCGGTAGGGCTACCAACCAAGCCAACAATTAGTAGAGGCCACCAACACAACCACCAACTCAGATTGCCAGGGAAGCAGGGCCCGAAAAGCCTCAAGCGGGCCCAACAGAGCCTCCAAGAAGCCCATAAGGGCTCGGTTAGCCCCGAGAGCCGTTGGGAAGCCCATAGAGCCTTCGAGCGGCCCAGAGAGACGCTAGTTAACCCACAGAGTCGTTGGGTATCCCAGAAAGGGATCGGGTAGCCCAGAGAAGTACCCAAGCAATAATAAAAGGCTATAGGAATCCCTGAGCAGCTTCGGGCAGAGGTCCAAGCAATAGGCAACAATTCTAGGCAGCAGGTAATAGGTTCAAGTAGTGGGAAACAACCTCGGGCAGTGGGAAGTGGTGTCCCAGGCAACATAAAGCTTATGTTGAGTAATGAAAGAGAACAAGGAGTAGGTAGTTCTGAAGGTTAAGCAACTCAGAGGGAGTCAACTTTTAGGTTCAAGTGGGAAGGAACAACCTTCCAAGTCAGTCAAGAAGGAGTCATAGTACAAGATGGCCATGTAGGATTCTCAGGAGCAGGAGGCTTCTAGAAGCATGTTCAAAGGAAACAAGTCTTAGAAGAAGGGTTTGAATGAGATGGCAGGGATAACTTGCTGTTCAGAGGGAGCAACTGATCGAGTGGATTGGAGAGTATCCATTGTAGAGGATATGATATCGAAGAAAAAACCACCTTCGGGTGGTGGAAGTACCTTCCTTGCTAAGAGAGAGTGTTGATGTTTTAGTAGCATCAGACATATACTTCCACGTCGGTTTGTGTCTAACACATTAGAGTTGTCTTTAATGCCTCCTAACCTTAGGAGATTCACTTTATAAGTTAATTATTTAAGTGAATGTACATTTGTAATAAAGTGAATTTAATTTAATTAAATGCCTAAGTATTTGACATTAATAATTAAATTAAATCCTATCCATTAGATTTAAAGTGAATGTGATATTTAATCTCATCCCTTGATCACTTTGGAGATCTAGGGTTTTGGATTTAGGGTAAACTCAAGGTTATAAAATGAAGCCTATGTGAGAGGAGGAGACACATACAAACACAGAGTGAGAGAGTGATCTCTCATTGATTGGGTGGAGAAAGACATTCATCCAAGTGTGTAGGGAAGGATTCGAGGAAAGGAGCAAAAGAGAAGCAAGGGAGATACCAACCAACCAACAAGATCGAAAGACCAATCTTGAGGTTTGTAGGGATCGACTATTTGTTGATTTGTATTCCTCAGGTGGGCCATTATCCAAGACGAGATCCCATATTAATAATAATAATAAACATTTCACAATATTGGTTTTCCCTTCGCGGTTTTTCCCAGGGTTTTTTACCCAGAAATTTCATGTGCAATGTGTTTGGTTTCATTATTTATGCTTCCGCTGTAATGTTTGGTTAAAAACTCAGTTGTGCTTTTATTCAATAAATTAAGAGTATTTTTTTTGGAATTAACTACCAGGTGTTGGGTTAAGGGAAATTAACAAGAGAGTGTTTCATAAAAAATACACATTATTTCAAAGCCATGTTGCATGTCGTATCTCAAAATCTCTTTTGTTGGATGCACTCCATACTCTGTTTCCTGCATGTTTAATATGCCATGACAAAGCACATTCGATATAATTAGTATAAAGGTTTATTGTTGTTCCATTAATTAGAAAAAGAGGGAAGTTAAACAACATAGATACTTACAAATTGTTCAATTAAACCTTGATACTTGAACATATACTCACAACCCATACTTAACACAATGTCGATCAATTCTTCCACTGACTCGTCTTTATATGTTAGCACCTATTAGAAGACATCCATGGACGAATGTAAATTAATTATTTAAATATGAAGATCACAACAAATATAAAATCTTAAGTAAGGCTGAAAACGTAAGTACTCACAAATTTTGCGATCAACCTTTTTCTTCCTGGTTGTCCCATCTTATGTGCCAAATGGGTTCCATTTGTTTTCTTTTCTACAAAAAAACAATTGAAAATTAGTATTTCATATGATATTTAAATTCAATGTACATAAAATAATAAATAAATGATTATATACCTTTGATGCACATTTTTGTTGGTGTTAGCGCAAATTCTTGCAAGGGGGTGTTTTCTCTCCAAGATCCGAGCCCATGGCATAAATGCGAAGAAATGGGGCTTAAAGAACCTAACATATGCATTTTTTCCAAGGTCACAACCATGAGCGCACTGTGCAGTGCAGAGAATCCATTTCAGGTTAAAATTGCAAGTAGGCGGGCAGCTCCAGTATTCAGCGGCGAGGATCGATCGATGGAGTAGATCGTCGGTCAGCGGAAATTTGAGGCCAATGGAGTTGTGCCATGTTTAGCACAGGAATCGGGCCCACAATCTCACCGAAATGATCCAGGTCGTCCATCCCGGAGGAGCACATGGCACACGATCGAGCTCTGTCGCAGTTTCTCCCATCGCAACCTTGAAACACTTTTTCTCTACAACTAGGATCCCCAAGACGCAAAGTGCCGAAGGCGTCCGGGTTTCGGGCCCACAATATTGCCGAGTTTTCAGGGTCGTCCGATCAGAGGGGGACATGTGGTGCGCGATTAGGCTCTATCACCTCTTCGCACATCGCGACTTTGAAGAGCAAGGATCAACTCCCTCCCATCCACGAGACGCAAAGTGCTGAAGGCGTCCGAGTTTCGGGCCCACAATATTGCCGAGTTGTTCAGGGTCGTCCGATTAGAGGGGGACACGTGGTGCGCGATTAGGCTCGATCGCCTCTTCGTGCATTGCGACTTTGAAGAGCAAGGATCAACTCCCTCCCATCCACGAGACGCAAAGTGCCGAAGGCACCCGGGTTTCGGGCCCACAATATTGCCGAGTTGTTCAGGGCCGTCCGATCAGAGACGGACACATGGTGCGCGATTAGGCTCTATCGCCTCTTCACACATCGCGACTTTGAAGAGAAAGGATCATCTCCCTCCCATCCATGAGACACAAAGTGTCGAAGGCGTTCGGGTTTCGGGCCTGTTATCGCACGGTTTGTAGGAAAGGTTAAATAGCTTGAGTCAAGGGTAGAAACCGGCGTAACAGGAGCTTCCCCCACCCACTGTCACCTCGATGGGGGGCTCTTTCTATTCTGGAGGGCAAGTCCAAGGGAGACGTCC
>ML784223.1:71631-86494 GCA_009831015.1 Picea engelmannii | reverse complement strand
CCAGTAATACTATTACTGTATGTGGATGACTTATTCTTAACTGGAGAAGAAAATCTCATCGCCGAATGTAAACAGAGACTTGCTGCTGAATTTGAAATGAAAGACCTTGGCCTAATGCATTACTTCTTAGGTCTTGAGGTATGACAGAGTCCGAAAAGAATCTTCCTTAACCAAGAGAAGTACACGGTCGAAATCTTGAAGAGATTCGACATGTTCGAATGCAAGTCCATGAATACACCCATGGAAGCAAAGCTGAAGCTGTTGGTCGATACTTCGTCAGATTTGATAGATGCCACTCTGTTCAGACAGATTATTGGATCGATGATGTAACTGACGAACACCAGACCAGACATCTGTTTTGCAGTGAACACCTTGAGTCAGTTTCTGGTGGATCCCAGACGTGTTCATTTAGTGGCTGCAAAACATGTGATGAGGTACCTTAAGGGTACAATGGATTATGGTCTCATCTATGATGGAGATCATGACTTCACACTGAGTGGATATACTGATGCAGATTGGGCAGGAAGCGTTGTTGACAGAAAAAGAACTTCCGAATGTTGTTTCAGTTTGGGATCAGCTATGATCTCGTGGTAGAGTAGGAAGAAATCCAGTATTTCTCTCAGCACAACGGAAGCAGAGTACATTGCCGCATGTTCTGCTAGCTGTGAAGCTATATGGCTTCGAAAGTTGCTGACAAACCTATTTGATTTGGAGATGAGAGAAACCGCGATTCTATGTGATAATCAAAGCTGTATTAAAATGACAGAGAATCCTATGTTCCACAACAGGTCGAAACACATAGATATCCGCTATCATTTCATCCGCGACATGGTACAGAGAGGAGCCTTGAAGCTCCAGTACATTAGCACGGATGAGCAGGTTGCTGATGTGATGACTAAGCCTCTATCTCGTGTAAAGTTTGAACACTTTCGAGATAAGCTTGGTATTGTCCGAAAGGACCTTCCTTGAAAGGGGGAGTAGATGTATTCCTTGCTTCTGACCTCGCTGTTAGACGTAAAGCAAGATGAGTCATGCTTTTGACCTTGCTGTTAGACGTAAAGCATGATCCTATGTGATCCTTGCTTCTGACCTCGTTGTTAGACGTAAAGCAAGATGAGCTATGCTTCTGACCTAGCTATTAGACGTAAAGCATAACGCCATTGATTCCTAGCTTCTGACCTAGTTGTTAGATGTAAAGCAAGATGAGTCATGCTTTTGACCTCGTTGTTAGACGTAAAGCATGACGTTGTGTGTTCCTTGCTTCTGACCTCGTTGTTAGACGTAAAGCAATATGAGTTATGCTTCTGACCCAGTTGTTAGACGTAAAGCATAACGCCGATGATTCCTCGCTTCTGACCTTGTTGTTAGACGTAAAGCGATATGTTGATGTTCCTTTCTTCTGACCTCATTGTTAGACGTAAAGAAAGATGAGTCATGCTTATGACCTAGTTGTTAGATGTAAAGCATGACGCTGTGATTCCTCGCTTTTTTCCTAGTTGTTAGATGTAAAGCGAGATGATGATATTACTTGCTTCTAACCTAGTTGTTAGACGTAATGCAAGATGTGACTGACACTGAGCTACCAGCTTAATCGTTGTGACATTGAGCTAGTGTAGTACTGTGATGTGACAACCTAGTGCTGTAATGAGGTATCATTTTTACTAATACATGTTTGATGCAGATGATGATAGCATTCTTTTGAGAATGATGATGTTGTTGATGAAGAAAACTTCCGATGACTCGTAAATGTGCTAGACAATTGTTCAAGATGATATTGACGATACTGTCCTCGAGATGTCACCGATGATGCAGACCTCTCTCGCCTAATGCTGATGAAGAATACCCTTCTTGTTAAGGGGGAGTGTTGAAATAATGTAATTGCGAAGAGCATTCTTATTATTATTTTGTTATTGGATTAAATCCCCATTGTGGATTAATCATGTTATTATTATTATTATTGTTATTGAATTAATCCCCATTGAGGATTAATCATGTCGGTAATTGTATAAGGACCAAATCCCATTTTGCGGATTGGTCATTGGACAGTTACAAAGTGCAGAATAAGAAGTCGTCCCCATTAGTTATAACGAAAGGGCCAGAATTAATTAAAGGTGGGTTTACCCACCCAGAGTGAGAGGTCGGCCCTGCCAGATAGTGACTCTTCACACGTGCCAGATTGATATAAATAAGAGGCTAGCGCCTCACTTTTTACACACACTTCACTTGCTCATTCTCTTATGAGGCAAGCTGCAATTTCAAGTTGGAGAGAGGAGAAGAAGGGTGGCACATCTCTTGAGGAGGACTTTTTCTGTATTGGTTGAGTTATCTCTTGAACATTGTATAAGCGATTTATGATAAGGAAGTTTTTGCTAGGTTTTCTTCCCCTAGAGGGTTTCCCAGGATAAATTTTGTGTCTCTTGTGGATGTGTATTTCTCAGTGATCTTGTTCTTATTATGCTCTTATCTTATGAAATGAAAAGAACTATAATAATGGCATAAATATTAACAATATATACCCAACTAGGGACAACAATGTTACTATACAACTTAAAAGCAATGTATGGTATGTCATACATGTGTTTCTCGACACTTTTTAGGTAACTAACTATTAAGAGCGCTAATTTTTTAAGGAATCTTGTCACACAATGAAGGAAGAAAATGGTTGATTTTATTCATGCTTAATGACAATGTACATTTCTACTTCCCATTAATTGCAGGTTACTCAAAGATAAGGTACTTCAGAGTGATAATGTCTCAAGTACTGGTGGAAAATGAGACTGATCTCAAAATCAAGTGTCTCAGGTTAAACAATGGAGGGGAATTTACTTCCCACAAATTCAATGAGTTTTGTGAAACTCATGGAATCAAAATACATTTTTCTACTCGAAGGAATCCTCAACAAAATGAAGTTGTTGAAAAGAAAAATAGAATTGTTCAAGAGGAAGCTAGAACTATACTAAATGAAGCCAAGCTACCAGATATATATTGGAGAGAAGCAGTGTATACCACTGTATAATACTTAACATAGGACAACTTAAAGTTAACCATAGAAAAACACCATATGAGTTATGGTATGTCATACCAACATCAATTAAGCACTTCAAAGTGTTTGGGAGCAAATTCTACATAAAGAGAGATGATGATAACCTAGGAAAAATTGATTCTAGAACCAATGAAGGCATATTTATTAGTTATTCATTCACCAAAATGGCCTACAAATGTTATAATCTAAGGCTACACAAGATTTTGGAAAGTGAAAATGTAAAAGTGGATGATCTAAAATCAAAAGGGATCAAATCTCAAGTTGATCCACAAATTGATGAAAAAATAAGAGATGATGATGATGAAGAAAGTATATATATATATATATATATATATAAGAAGAAGATTTACAACTTGAAGAAGAAAAGGATGAAGAAGAATCACATCAAAACTCATAAGAAGAGTCACCAAGACAAGATACAAAAACACCATCAAGGAAAGTACAAAGAGATCATCCAGAAAGTCTAATCCTTGGTAATAAAAGTGTTAGAGTTGAAACAAGAAGAAAAATAATGTATAAATCAAAACAAGCCTTATGGTCCTTAATAGAACCCAAAACATTTGCAGAAGCTAGTAAAGATGAAGATTGGATCAACTTCATGAATGAAGCGCTGGATCAAATAGAGAAAAACCAGACCTGGGAACCTATCCCAAGACCAAAAAATAAAAATGTGGTAGGGACCAAGTGGATTTACAAAAATAAATTTAATGAAGATGGTCAAGTTATAAGAAATAAATAAATATTGGTGTGAAAAGGGTATGCACAAGTAGAAGGGATTGACTTTGAAGAAACATTTACTCCAATTGCAAAAATGGAGGCCATCATATTATTTCTAGCATACTCATGCTTTAAGAATTTTAAAGCCTATCAGATGGATGTAAAGTCAACATTTCTGAATGGAGACATAAAAGAAGAAGTCTACATAGAGCAACCAGAAGGATTTGAATAACCATGAAAAAATAAGACCAATTGTATAAATTGAAGGCACTCTATGGCCTTAAACAAGTATCCAGAGAATGGTATGCAAGAATGGATAAGTACTCACTGCAACAAGGATTCAAAAGAGGCACGACTAACAACAATATCTATCTTAGAATTGAAGAAGACATTTTGTTAGTCACAGTGGTCTATGTGGATGACATCATATTTGGCTGAAACAATGATGAATCAAGTTATAAATTTTCTCAACAAATGTCAAAAGAGTTTTAAGTTTTGTACTTGATTATCCCATAATTGTTTGATTCTTTTGATGGTTAAATTTGCAACTAGTAACACATTCTATTGTTGATATATATATGTGTGTGTGTGTGTGTGTGTGTGTGTGTGTGTGTTCTACTACATTTTTGGGACAACAAGGTTTCTTGCATGTTCCCCTTTGGTTAAAATCTTGTCTATCTATCTTTTGTTTTGTTCTAGGTAGGTTTAACATTGTCTTGCATGTATACAACACTTTGACAACCATCCTTCATAAACAAGACTCTTTTCCAAGATTTTTCTCACTTCCAAACTTGACCTATAGGGGTTTCATTAGCCATTCTACCACTTTCCATCTCAATCCCCCTAGGGTCACTGAGATTCCCCCCTTGTGGTGACTCATCATCACTAAAGCGAGAGGAGTGTCTATATAAGGTGATTGGATAGGTACTCTCGTAGTTGTCACTCTTGTGGTTTGGGTCAGGCTTTGCCCAACCTACAATTTGTGTGATAAAAGGTACCACAATATTTTGTTAGAAGGATATATGCAAAGTTTAGAGAAAACATGATCCCACTAACTTTTCCATAGTATAATTTTTTTTGAATGAACTTGAAGTTATTTAATCTACCAAAGGGGGATATCAAGGCAGGTCCATTGGGGTTAAGTCCTGAAGTAAAGATTTGTAGCAAAAAAGGTTGATACAAAATATATTCTAGAATAATCGACTTATGATGATCCTAACAACCAAGTATTTCTTGCTTAAATCGAAAATTGATAAGTTTTGTATTTCTGGAGGCCATTGTATGATGAAGTATCTCATAAATTTTATTTTATATATCAAAATTTCAAATATATGTATCTATGTAGTGTCCCTTTACGAATATGAGCTCCATAGATGAGGATTAATAGTATAAACAATCTCGTTAGACTATAGCCAGGGCCATACAGGGTTACTAGAGGTCACTTCAGCCGAGGGTGTTATAATTCGAAAGTGACTAAAAGCGCTTTTAAGCCAAAGCGAGTTAAAAATAGAACAAATGAGCTAACAATAGATCAACAATGAATTAGGGTTTCGGGTAGCTATAAGAAAAGGGTAAAGTGACCTAATTCAAGATTATGAATAATTTGACTTGACAATGAGGAGAGAGGCGCATCTCAGGAGAGAAAGATCTGTGGATTCCAGTAGGAATACACCTAGTGGTTGATTTCGATGTTGAGAGACACCATAGTTACCAGGGAGATCACACAGATATTCCATCGATATTTAGCAACAATTACACAGGTTGCAACAACAATGGCACACTTATTCAGGGCGAGGGAACAACTTCTGAGGAGACTTAGTGGGTCGACTTGTCCCATCCAGGGAGAATCCAGGGATTCCTTTCTGACCGAGTTGAGAGGAGGGAAGGACGCATCTATTCCTGGTTTCTCGTTAGATTCCGACAAAGAAATCATCTTGGGCACATTACTCAGCCATTGAGGGTGCGACAAATGGGGAGGACACATTTGGGATTCTCGAGAGATCATCAAATCAGATCCAGGGAAATCCTTTCGAGCCATTTAAGAGGAGCCTAGGGCACTAAGTTTGAGACCCTTATCAACTGATTCTGATGGAGGAATCACTAGAACACAGTTTCCAATAGCAGTTGGGGCGCATTTCCCCAGGGGGATCTATCGAGGATCCATACAGATCGTCAGAGATTCAATCTTCAGTTGGTCATACACCAAGAGTGTTATGAGGTCAGGGCGCACTGTTTGAGACAATTTCCAGGAAGATCCGAGGAGTTTAGCCACTAGGGCAAACTTTCCAGTCTTGCAGCAGTTGTCATATGAGTTGTCATAGCTTGCAACAAATCCTATAACTCATCAATTGATCCATCAACATTCTTCTATTATCGTGTATCATTGTTTTAGTTTTATTATTGTATTCTGGCTAAGATCCTTTTGTCTATGATCTAACCGAGATATTTATTTTATTTAGCCGCATACAACATTGTAAACCGCAAAAATATCATAATATATGATTTGCAGTCTTTTGTGTCATTTACTATTTGTATGCTTATTCATATGTTGTAAGCACTTATTTATCTACACACGCATGCGAAAAACACCAAGCATGTTAAAACCCGCATTTTAAACGCATCCAAAACCCCCCAGTGTATCAGATCGGGCAACAAACATAGCATATTCACAACATTTCCTAGACTAGACGGATCTGGGATATTAAATTCGTATCAAAGCTTTAGTCCTGCCATCCCACGACTCAAGACGATGAGTTCAACAGGTGAACCAGAGGGCCGTGAACATGTAGGCGACAAGTACATCACTTACAACAGACGTAGGGAGAGGAGATCTAGACCAGATTTCCCCCCTTTTCCTCCTAGTTCAAAGGAAGAGGAAGAGGCACATAGGGAAGTAGAGAGAAGGGAAGAGCATGAGGCAGAGCGTGAGGTAAAGAGGATGTTGGGAGACAAATATGAGAGACCAGAGGGAAGTGGCAAGGCCCCCATGGAACCAAAGGCAACCTTCATGCAGGTACTCAACAAGCTAGTAGTCAGTCAACAAGCCATGACTCAGTCCTTGGCGCAAATGGTTGATAGATTGGCTATAGTGGGCACCTGGGGCACATAATACATACATGCAATGCAGGGGAACTCAGGGGCAAGAAGTAGATTCCAGTCACCTACTCGCACATACACCTCTTCAAGTAGGATTCCTGGGCCATTGTTCCCCAGTTTCCAGAGGGCACTCCCAACAACAACACATCAGCTGATAGCACAGAGGTTGCCCACTCAAGCATAGGACATTGCAGAGTACAGGAGGGAGTATGCAACTATAATGATCCCAAGCCAATTTTTTGCTTGGAATCACTAACTAACCACTGATTTGATTATTATTTTTTGTGTGTGTAGGTTGGCCATGAACATTTCGGCCTTAGGGTTTATTCAGTTATTCAGCCACAGATTTACATAAGCATCATTGTCATCATATGAAGATCATCAACACTACACAAGATAGGAACCACAAGAAAATAGTTGAACTTTATTATAAGAAAGAAAGCACCTGATACAATAGAGAAGCAGATCTGGAATAGATGGCTTCAAGACAATAATAGAGCTGCATACAAAATGCTCCCGAAGATACAAATCAAGCCTCCCAAAGGTTGTAATAGAAGATGAGCGCTCAACTGCAAAACCAAGGTTTCAGCCTAACCCTCAAGCAACTAGTACGACCTTGTTGACTGTTGGTGCGACCTGCTGAAGACAAATACACCAAGGGTTCGACCCTCCTAAAGATGAAGACCTGCAAATGCTGCCAAACTCTCCTCAATGATAAATAAAGACGATGGAAACCTCCTCCTGAAGTATGGAGCTCAAACACTAAAGCTTCCTCCTCAAACTGCAGAAACCCTAGGATGGTACGACCCTCCTGAAACCCTGAATATGGCCAATAGTACAACCCAACTGAATGTGGGTTCTGAATCGTCTGAAACTCTCCCGGATGATAGATCGGGCAACCACAAGCACTTGAGAGAAGTTTCAAGGTTAGATCTAGCCTATGGCCTTCTAGATCTGAGAAACATTGAATCACCAAACCGTACCCTTACTCCTGGAATCGTCCCAACCTACAGATAGATGATAGGGACGTGATAACTCCAAGAAGCCCTCAAACTGATGAGAAAGGGCTTGCAAGCAAAACCCTAATGCTGGAAATCTCTCAAGCTTCTTCAAGATGCTGGATCTAGCTCTTCCTCAACAAATGGTGTGCCCCTGCAAGAAAAACCCTAGCTGATATGACCCTGCTGGTCCAACTGGTACGACCTTGCTAGTCCTCCTGAATAGATGATGGTTGTAGAATGGTGTGGGTGGATTATTTCATCCCTGAGATCAAGCTTGGAGCTAGGTGAGTGGAATATTTCACCACTGAGCTGGTCACTAGGGTTTGTAATATCAAAACCCTCAAAACTGTATTCTCAAGAGCATCAACAAGCAAAATACCAAAATCCAAAATGAATGACAGGTGCGCCCTAGCCTTCTCTTTATACGTGTCTTCTATTTCCCTGTTGAGTTAAGTTAACCCCTAGGGTTAACCCTAAATCAACCTCCAACGCTTCTATTTCTTCATTGAGTTATCTTTTAACTCTTTTTATTAAGTCAACTTAAGAATATAACCCTAGTTTGGTTGACTTTTCCCCTCAGTGTGAGACTATGGCCTAGTGGGGATGCCTAGGCCACTAAGTCTTCTCAAACCTATTCATCAAGAGGTGGGGGACATTACAGTCTCCCCTGCTAGAAATTGCTTTCTCTCAAGCAATTCAAAACTTGTTTCACGTACCACTTGTTCATTCTCCCACGTGGCATCCTCAATGGGTAGATACTTCCATCTGATCCGATTCTCTTTTATGCTTCTTTTCCTAAGCATCTTCTCCCGAACCTCTAGTATCTCTTCTGGAATCAAAACCAATTGCCCTTCTTCGTCCATGGGAGGTAGCACCTCAATAGGTGTGATGTGTTGGCCGATGGCCTTCTTCAGGCAAGACACCTGGAAAACATTGTGTATCCTGCTGCCTTGTGGAACCTCCAGCTCATATGCTACGACCCCTATCTTCCTGTTGATCATGTAGGGTCCAAAGAAACGTGGTTGTATCTTCTCTACTCCGCTTCTTTTTATAGAAGCCTACCTGTATGGTTGGAGCCTTAGATAGACTAAGTCACCAACCTCAAAGGTACGATCAACCCCGTGCTTGTCTGCTTGGAACTTCTATTGGTTCTGTGCTCTCTGTAGATGATCCTTCAGCTCTCTAAGGATGTCTTGGCTCTATTGTACCCAATCCTGTACCATTGGTGTCCTTCTGTCACCAAAAGCAATCTCTACAAAAGATAGTGGGTCATAACTGTATAAGGCCCTGAATGGTGTCATGCATATGGACACGTGTTGGGTGGTGTTGTAGCAGTACTCTCCCAAGTGAAACCATCTGACCCACGCTTTATGTTGCCCCGCTGCATAATTCCTGAGGTAGCCTTCTACCCACTTGTTGACTATCTTGGTCTGTCCATCCGTCTGTGGGTGATAGCTGGTACTAGGGGTCAAGGACGTACCCACCAATCTGAACAAATCCTGCCAAAATGTACTCATGAACCTGCTGTCTCTATCACTGACAATGGTCTTGGGTAGGCCGTGCAACCTGAAAATCTCCCTGAAAAACAATTTGGCCACCTGTGTTGCACTGAAGTTTATGGCTATGGAGAAGAAGTGTGCAAACTTCGTCAACCTGTCCACCACTACAAAAATGCAGTCCTTCCCCTGCATCATTGGCAACCCGGAGATGAAATCCATGGATATGCTTTCCCACTTGTGCTTTGGAATGGGTAAGGGTTGCAGTAGTCCTGCTAGGTGAGTGTGCTCATCTTTGTTTTCCTGGCTTATAGTACACTCCTTGACATGATTTATTACATCCTCCTTGAGGACCTTCCATGAGAACCTCTCTCTCACCTGCCTATATTTCTTGCTAATCCCTTGGTGCCCTGACATTGGTGAGTCATGACATGCCTGCAATACCTTGGCCTTGAAGGCCGAACCAGGAACCAAAAAGATTTGACCCTTGTAGTAGATGAGGTCATTGATAATCCTGAAGTTATCATCATGTACCTGTCCATCCAATAGCTGACAAGCGAATTGATCCTTTGCATACTCCATCACCAAGTGGTCCTTCCAGTCAATTGATATACCTATCATGGAAAAAATGATGGCCTCCTGGACAATGCATCAGCCACCACGTTGATCTTCCCTTTGACAAATTCAATGTCAAAGTCATAGGCCTGTATTCTACTCACCCATTTCTGTTGCCTTTCATTCAAGTCCTTCTGCTCCAATAGGTATTTAAGACTGTTATGATTTGATTTGACCACAATCCTTACACCTACCAGATATTGTTGGAATTTGGATAGTGTGTGCATGATAGCCATCATTTCTTTGTCATAAATGATGTAGAGTAGCTCAGGACCCCTGAGTTTTCGACTCTCATAGGAAAGAGGGTTCGTATTCTGCATCATTACGACCCCTATTCCTTCTCTTGAGGCATCACACTCCAAAGTGAAAGGTAGGCCGAAATCTGGAAGAGCTAGTATTGGGCACGTGCTCATCACCTTTTTCATTTTATCCATCGTAATTTGATCTTCTTCACTCCATTTGAAGGCTCCCTTCTTCGTCAAATCGGTCAAGGGTGCACACAACTGAGAAAACCCTTTGAAAAATTTCATGTAGTAAGTGCACATGCCTAGAAATCCCCTTAGCTCTGTGAGTGTCTGAGGGGTAGGGCACTCCACAATGGCTTTAATTTTCTCTTGATGCACCTGTACCCCCTTTGCTCCGATGATGTGTCCCAAGTAAAGAACTTCTGTCATTCCAAACTCACATTTGTACTCTTTAACGTACATTCGTTGTTCCTCCATTATAGACAAAATCTTGTCCACATGCCGAAGGTGTTCCTCCCACATCTTGTTGTAAATGAGAAAGTCATCAAAAAATACTAACAAGTGCTTCCTCAACTGTTTGTTGAACACATGGTTCATGCAATATTGGAACGTAGTTGGGGCATTGGTTAACCCGAAGGGCATCACCAAGAACTCATAATGGCCGTAATGACACATGAACGTTGTTTTTGAAATGTCCTCCCTCATCTTGATTTGATGGTAGCCAGAATGAAGGTCAATCTTGGTGAAATAGATAGCTCCATGTAGTTCGTCTAGCAACTCATCAATCCTAGGTATAGGGTACTTGTTTTTTATTGTCTTTTTATTCAAGGCCCCGAAGTCGATGTGCATCTGCATCGTCCCATCTTTCTTCTTGACTAGCACTACTGAAGAAGCAAAAGGGCTAGAGCTCAGCCTGATGTGTCCTGTTGGCGTTGGAAGTCACTCTTGGATTGCAGCAAGAGCAGAGCCCGACGCCCATCAGTTTTATGTCCTAATTTGTTTATAGAGGGTGATCAAGTGGAAGAAAACTCAGAACGATATCGTTCTAACTCTGAAACTAGGCTGGACATGCATAGGTAGGTGAGGTCTTAATTAAACTTCAGACAGGGAGTTGTAGTAAATGTGAATAGGAGGAAGACTTCTGTGAGGAAAAGATGAGGGTTGTTGTAGGCATCGGGATTCTAACAGCCTGTAGAAGAAAAACTTGAACGTAAGATCTTCTTACCCTCAAATATAGGCAACACTGGAGAATATAACAGTGTCACAATAAATCCTTTATCATAACACAATCATAGTAATTCACGCGAATCAGTCGATCGTGAACTCTCTCAGTATGAGATGAAACTAGATGGGATAAGAAAGTTGTCTGTTATAAAACAAGAAATCTCATATACATATACATAACCAGAGAACTAGAGCCTCTGTTAAAACTTCACAATCGAGATCTTTGCTCTACCATCGATACTTTCAAAAATACAAAAACTGAGTACATATACTCAGAAAAATTCGCCGAACAGAGGCGTGCTCATACCTCCAAGGCGTGGCGTCCCTTCAGTCAAACTCGCACGAAAATCTTTCGTCAGACACCACCTTAACTGTGCATGGCTCTTGCAAGGGGGTAACTGAGCCATTAAATGATGAGTTAGTGTGTGCAGACTTCTCTGGTTAGTCGAGGACTCGGCATGGCTTCTTTGAGAAAAACCAGCACACAAGACCGTCTCGAGAAGACTGTCTGTCGGATCCTCCATACCCTACAATTAATGAGTGAGGAGAGGTTTCAACCACCTCCTCCCACCTTCATTTACTTCTAGCAGGAACTAGGGTTGAGACCGAGTTGGACTGGCACCTGGAGATCGTGGCGATCCTTTCTGTAGCTAAACCTGTCTCTTTTGGCCCTTTCGCACAACTCTTTCTATTTCCCCGAGTGACCATGGGTTGTGACCCTGTGCTTATCCTCAAAGGCGCTTTCAGCGTTTTGGGGTTCGGGGTTAGGAAGGAGCTGATCCTTACTCTTCAAAGTTGCGATGGGAAAAATGCCAACATGGCTTGATCGGGCGCCACACGTCCCTTTGGATGGACATCTGCGATCTTTCGGCGATACTGTGGGCCCAAGTCCTGAACGCCTTCGACATCTCGCGTTTCATGGATGGGAGGAGGCTGCTCTTTGTGCTTCAAAGTCACGATAGGCGAAATGCCGACATGGCTTGATTGACTGCCACACATCCCTTTGGATGGATGGCTGCGATGATGTCGGCGTTTTGGGACCGGTCTTATCATATGGTGCGCGCTAGTGCCTTTTCCCTAGGCATGTTCCTTTGTGACCGGGTGCCAAGACCGTGGGCCCAATTCCTAAACGTTTTCGGTGCTTCGTGTCTCGTGGATGGGAGGGAGCTGATCCTTGCTCTCCAAAGTCGCGATGCGCGAAGAGGCGATAGAGACCAATCGCGCACCACATGTCCCTCTTTGATCTAATGGCCCTGATCCGGCGATACTGTGGGCCCAAATCCCGGACGCCTTTGGCACTTCACATCTCGTGGCTGGGAGGAGGATGATTCTCTTCCTCCAAAGTCGCGATGCGCAAAGAGGCGATAGAGCCCAATCGTGCACCACGTGTCCCTCTTTGATCCGACGACCCTGATCTGGCGGTACTGTGGACCCAAATCCAAGATGCCTTCGGCACTTCACGTCTTGCGGCTGGGAGGAGGCTGATCCTTGTCCTCCAAAGTCGCGATGCGCGAAGAGGCGATAGAGCCTAATCGCGCACCACGTGTCCCCTTAGATGGACAACTGAGATTGCTCTGTGATCAATGGTTGGATTTCCTTTTAAAGACCGACGACCACGATTATTTCACCATTTGAACAATTCTGGCCCTAGGATCGTGGACCCAACATTAAAATCTCTTTTGCATTTCGTGACTTGCGAATTCGTGGGTCGAAGACCCTTGGCTTCTCTTTTCCAAACTCCCGATACCCGAGATGGTGATACGGGTCTAGCTCCTTTCCTTGTCAGTGCCCTCTACACATAACCATCGGCTAGGGCCCAAGTACTAGCGCCTCTCGCAACTCATGATCTCGTGAGTCGGAGTGTCTAACTTAGGCATTCTCCCCTTACGAAGTCCCGAGACGCGAGGTGGCGATACGGGTCTGGCTCTTTTCCCTGTCATTGCCCTCTACATGTAACTGTCGGCCAGGGCCTAAGTACTAGCGCCTCTCGCAACTCGCGATCTCGTGAGTCAGAGTGTTGAACTTTGGAATTCTCCCCTTACGAAGTCCCAAGACGTGAGATGGCGATACGGGTATAGCTCTGCTCCATCGATGAATCCTTGTTGTTGAAATCAAAATGACCACTTGATTTTAAGCCTGAAAATGACTTCTTCTGCGTGCTGCGCTTGGCGCTCATGACTGTGCCCTTTGAATAAAATGCCCTTACTGGACTTTAGGCCTTCTTCTTCGTAGCTCGGGTCACGGGCTCAAAGGAGAGAAAGCAACCCACCCCTCTTAACAAGAATTAATGTTAACATTAGGCTCCATGGGGGATAGAGTCATCCCTGTGAGGCTCTAAGAACTCATTTGCAGCTTCATTGCCTTGCTATTAGGCTATGGAGTCATTTACTAAGCCAAAAAATAAAAATAAACAAAGAACAAAAAGGACAATATTTACAAACAAAGGAGTCGTCTAAGGCTCAAACAAAACATTTCTTCAGAAAATGCCCATTTACTGGGCTATTGAAAACCTCTTCACCCTCCAAATCCTGCAACCTGTACGTGTTATTTGAGAAAACCTCAGAGATTTTGAAGGGCTCGATCCATAGGGCATCAAACTTGATGTGTTTTCCCTTATCTTGTCTGGGTGCATCCCACTTAAGCACCAAATCCACGATCTCAAACTCCTTCTTCCTGACCTTCCTGTTAAAGGCTTGTTTGACCTTCTGCTGATGACTATGAGCTGCGTCCATCACCTGTTCCTTGATCTATTGTACTTCCACCATCTGATGAATCCTTCTGACCATATGATCTGGCTCTCCTTCATAATCTTGAAAGAACTTTGCTACAGGTAAGGCGAGCTGAGTGGGAAAAATCGCTTCTGTTCCGTAGACCAACTGAAAAGGCGAGGTGCCCAAGGACTTCTTCGTTGTCACTCGATCAACCCATAGGGCGAATTTGAGCTTTGAATCCCAAGCCCTCTTATTGTCTTCCAATAATCTTTTAATGAGCTTGATTAGGCTTTTATTGGAAGATTCTGCCAGTCCATTTCCTTGAGGATAATAGGGGGTGGAGTGAATTAGCGAGATCTGGAAGTGCTCACAGAACTTAATCAGAGGCTCAGATTTGAACGAAGCAACATTATCAGTGACAATCCTGTTGGGACAGCCAAATCTGGCTATGATATCCTCCAGGAAGCTGATAATTACTTTGTGCTATGCACTTCTTGTAATGTCCCCACTTTGGGACATCATCACAGTGCAAAGATTTCTGATGACCAGAGTAGCCAGATGAATGTTATAGTGAGTACAGGGGTATTTGAGAGGCATTGTGGGGTCCAACTTGCATTGATCATCATATTCCATCATTATGAGCCATTCCGCACAGGTTGGCTTTGGTTTCGTTGCATTCCGACGATTTCCATGATTTTGACTATTTTGAGCTATA
>ML784223.1:58021-71178 GCA_009831015.1 Picea engelmannii | reverse complement strand
TGAGCAGTGGGGCGAATTGAAGAGAAGGAGGGTGTTTTTGAGATCCAGATCTAGTCCGTTTGGAGGGGTTACACTTCAGATCTGACCCTGAGACTTCACCTAGTGACTTGTAGTGTCCCGATCTATATTTCTGGAGAGTTTCATAGCATTTGGAGGCCTCCTTCAGCAGGGCCAAATTATCTAGGGCTTCAGTCATCTAGTGGGGCACACCATTCACTAGGGGATTTCAGATCTACAGAGATTGAGAGGGATCTTGGAGATTCGGGCACCTGGGTTGTTCTTACGATCACCAGATCTATCAGTTGGCATATTTCTTAGGGCGATTGGACACTTTTGGCAGTAGGGCCGATTTATTGAGGGTTTCAGCCTTCTATTGGAGCGTGGCATTCTTAAGCTGGAGAGTTTGGCATTCAGATTTGCTTGTATTGATCTTCATTTCTTATTCAGCCTTTGGAGGCATATTTTTTATTAGTGGGAGCATTTTGTAGAAGCTCTTATCTATTGTCTATCTTCTTGGCCATCTGTTGAGCATTCCAGATCGACATCTTCATTGTAACAGGTTTCTCTATTTTATGAATAAAGAAGATTTGAGATGTTTTGGCTTGTCTATCTTATTGAATATGGTTGAGGTATGTTCCATGGTTATCTCTTTCTGTTATATGTTGCATACACACATATAAACACATCTAAACAAATAGATCAACAAACTGTTTGACGAAATACCTCACTCAGAAAAAGTTTTAAAAAGACACCAAAACAATAATGATCCTTGCATAATGGCTTGGGATCATTACACTTCTGGTGTGGGTAGCTTCTATCCACTTGGTGAAATATTTTGTTGCAGTTAGGATCCATCTATGTTGGCCACTTGAGGGAGGATGGATTTCCCCGATGAAGTCCAGCCCCCACTGTTGAAAAGGTGTTGAAGCCACTACAGGCTTAAGTGGCAGTGGTCTAAGCTGTTGCTTTCCTGAGAACTTCTGGCATTTGATGCAAGCTCTGATTTCTCTGCAGACGTCAATGAATAAAGTGGGCCAGTAATACCTAGCCCTGAGGATTTTGTGAGCTGTGGTCTTCCAGAAATGATTCCCCCCACAAAGGCCGCTATGAAAATCAAACATAACTTTTTGGGCTTCTTGTGGATTCATGCACCTTAAAAATACCCCTAGAGGGTCCTTCCAGTACAAGGCTCGGTCAATGAGGCAATATCTGACCGTCTTGAGCTTTAAATCTCTCGCCTTACTCTTTCCCATTCCATCAGGAGGCTTCAACTCTTGCAGAAAATACAAGATATCTCTATACCAGGTGCATTTTGCTAGCGATAAGTCACCCTGAGAACCTTTGTTGGATGACTCAGCTTCCTGATTTTCTAAACAAGCATTGATGAAGTTGATCCCCAAGGCTTTGCAATTGGATTCAACCAACAACTTGGCTAAACCCTGTCCCTTTATCAACTTGGTGGGCTTAATCTCCAGATCAAACTCCAAGATTTTGGCAATCCATTTACCTCTTCTCCCATCTATGTCAGGTTGTATAAGGATGTCCTTCACAGAGGCTGAAGGAATATATGTAGTCACTTTTGAGTGCAAGAAATAGACTCTGAAAGCTTTGAGAGATTTCACCAAGGCATAGGCCTGTTTCTCCATGATTTCATACTTGATTTCGGCATCTCTTAATGCTTTACTAAAGAAGGCAATGGGTTGCTCTCGCCCTTCCTCATTTTTCTGCAGTAAGACCGCTACTATTGTATCAAAAGAAGCGAAAGAAAAAACTAGGAAGTCTTTGGAATAGTCAGGACTGATCAGCACAGGTACCTCAGTCAATGCCCTTTTATTTGGATAAAAGATTCCCTGGGTTCATCAGTCCATTTGACTTCTTTTCCTTTCCTGAGCATGGTTGTGATATGTTTCACCATCTCAGCGAAATTTGAGATGAACCTCCTTAGAAAGTTAATCTTCCCTAAAAAGGCCTGAACTTCCTTTCTAGACCGGGGAAGTGACAGAGTCTGAATTGCCTCTACCCTGCTGGGATCAATTCTCACTCCTTCTGTTGATACTATATAACCTAACAATTTCTCCTCCTTCATAGCAAACAAAGATTTTTTGGGGTTTAAGGATAGGCCAAACCTCTGACACTTCAAGAACACTTTTCTCAGGTGACAACAGTGCTCTTGGTCAGACCTAGAGAAGACTGTGATGTCATCCAGATAGATCACCACAAACTGATATTTTTCCCCAATGAAGGCTATATCCATGGCTCGTTGAAAATTTGCTCCTGCATTCATCAATCCAAAGGGCATTTTGGCATACATGAATGTGCCCCAAGGAGTGGTGAAGGCCATTTTTTCTCTGTCCTCGGGCATGACTGATATCTGGTTATAACCAGAAAAACCATCGATCATGGATATCCTAGATGCACCAGTTACCCTTTGCAATATGTGTTCCATGTTAGGCAGGGGATAATTTTCTTTCTTTGAGCTCCTGTTCAGGTTCCTGAAATCAACACAGAGCCTGATTTCTCCACTTTTCTTTCTTACCGGGACCAAATTGGCCACCCATTCGGAATATCTCAAGGGCACAATGATTTGGGCATCCAACAACTTCTTCACTTATTTTTCCATGACAGACAACAACATGGGATTTATCTGTCTTAGCTTATGGCTAAATGGTTTAGCTTCTTCTTTTAGTGGGATCTTTTGTTCAATGACAGATGTGTCATATGTCTTGAGGTCTTCATAGGTCCATGCAAACACATCGACAAATTCTCTTAATAGTTCAGTGTATTCGGCCTTTTGTTCTTGGGTTAGGCTGCTTGACAACTTGGCAAACTTAGGCTCCTCCTGTGTGCCAATGTTGCACTTAGTTGTGTCAGCATCTTCATCTGAAACCCTACCCTTTACTGCCACATCATTCCCATCGAACAACCTTTCTAAAGGGACTAGTCCCCTTGGAATGTGATTGCTAGGAAACTAAACAATATGGTGATTAACAATTTTATTTAAGAACACCTCAGAGGGAGGGTCACCTTCGAGATCAGGGTCCTGATCAATGTGCAATGCAAAAAACTCATCAACAGACTGAAGATGGATGGCCTGTATCTTATCTCGACCCCATAATTGATCTTCGGCGGCAGAGGGATCCTGAACACACTAGCTGAGACCGCTAAGGAATCAGCCGAAGTATTCTCTTCCCTTGGGACAAAAGAAATGTTGAAAGCTGAGAAGAAATTATCCATGAGGTCCCATACCTCGTTTTTGTAACTTCTGAGCCAAGGATGCTTGGCCCAATAAACATTTCTGACTTGTTGGATTATCAATTCAGCATCTCTGAACACTTCCATCTCCCTTATTCCCATTTCTTTTTCAACCCTCATACCCAGAACAAGAGCTTCATACTCTGCCACATTGTTGGTGGTTTCAAATTCCAGCTTGTATGACAGGGATATGGTCTCTTGAGAAGGTGACATGAAGACCACTTCAACGCCAACGCCTTCGCTAGAAGAAGCTCCGTCGAAAAACATTTTCCAAATGGAGGTGTTTGGAGGAGGTGTCCCGATATAAGATAAGGGTTGCTTTCTGATTTGGGAAGGGGATTCAAGAGCATCAGTGATCTGCAATAGACTAGACCCCAAATCAGTGTCCAGTGCAAAGATGGGATGATTGGTGGGGTTTGCTTCATCACTGACAATATAGGCTAGCTGGGCTTCTCTGTACAACCTCCTATGTTCCCCTCCAAAGACTGGAATAGTAGCATATGTGAAATCCATCTATAATGTTCCTCCAATCTTTTTAATCTAAGATCTTGATAGCAGCATGCCAAACTTGGGAGGAACGTCAGCCACTACAATGTCCATGACCACACTCTTCATTGGCAGTTGAAAGAGAGAGACCGCCAAGTCTTTGATGACTCCAAGGCATTGCACCCTCCTTGAATTGAAAGAGTACAAATCATGATAAGCCTTTGTCACTTCCAGTCCCAATTCTTCCATGACTATTTTGGGCATAAGGTTATGGGAAGCCCCTGAATCCATGAGGCAGTTATGCAACACTTTATCATGTATGTTCAGGAATGTGTAGAAAGGAGGGGATGAATCATCTCTATCTTCTACCATGGGACCTAGGACGATTGCTGGATTTTCATCTTGGAGATTTATTGAGTCCGTGGAAGGCTAGGGGGGCTCAGATTGTAGCAGCTTGGAGAGGGACCTTTTGAAATCTTCATTTTTCACTAGTTCGGATAGGGGTACAGGAATTCTAATCTTCTGAATTTCATGCTCAAAAGTAAAGGAGGAGAGAGACTTAGGAGCTTCCCTTACCTTAGAGACAGGTTCCTTGGCTGCTGGTGAAGCATTCTGAGTTTTCTTTTCTTTAGTAGTGGTTGCTGCAGCTTTAGTGGGCCTTTCTGCTATGGGGGGCTGATCCTAGCTATCAAAATTCCCTTCTTTCTTTTTTGACCTGAGATTGTATCTGTTAGGAGTGTTGCTGGTCTTTTCCCCTTTACTCAACTCATTGATTTGAGTGTTGATAAGGGATTCTTCATATGCAGATTGAGTCAAATGAGGAAACGGGGAAGTTTCTTCGATGCAGTGGATCTCAGGGTAGAGTTCATCCACCTCCTCCCCTTCTTCATGAACAACTAGGCTATTTTGGAGAGGGGTTTGAATCCTCTGATCATCCCTATCTCTTCTTCTTTGTTCCTTTGGAAAAGTCTGTGGTATATTGTTACCAAGCCTCCTAAAACCTCTATTATCAGTATTCTGGGGGTTTATGTACGTGGGCTTCCCCTCTAACTCCCACTTCTCCATCCTAGCCGAAAGGGATTTTGGTACTTTAGCTACCTCATCCGTCTGAAGGGGAAGGGGAGAGGAATGGGATGGGGAGGCCTCTGTTCTTCTCCTGGATACGTCTCTGTCGGCCTTATTCCTGAGTCGGTCAACAACCAATATGTTAGACTTTACTTCCACGGCTACATCCTTCATGTGAGCCAAAGTGGTGGCTCTCCTTTCCCTCGGCAGGAGGCAGAAATCAAGATCAAAAGCGCTGGCATAAGTGATCTTTGCAGAGGCTTCGGAGGGCTTTATCTCGGTGGGGATCTTATTGTACATTTTATTAAATCTTTTGGAGAAGTTAGAGATAGACTCTCCTTCCTTTCTCTTCAAAGATCCAAACTCAGTCATGTAATACATGAAGTCCTTTTTGTCTCCCCATTGTCTCAAAAAGGCACTATCCAAAGCCTCAATCCCATCAATAGATCTAGGAGGCAGGGCCCTAAACCATTTTCTAGCCTCGCCTTCAAGATTATGGATGAAAATCCTCATCCATACATCTGCATGCATGATAACATGATCGTCTGTAAAATTGTAGAAGGCTTCTAGGTGTTCTTTTGTAGTTATGTCCCCCTCACCTATAAACTTGGGCAACTGCTTGAGGTAACCATCTGCTGGGAGGGCATTGAGAGGCTGAGGTAACAAAAGGGGAGCATACCTAGTAGCTATAATAGCCTCCATTTTGGTCATAGGGGGATTTGCTCTTGCCATAGGGATATTAGGTGGAGGAGAACTCGGAGGGGAAGGGGCTCGAAAAGAGGATACTGGGAATGAGCTTCCAGGAAACAATGGGGGATTTAGGGAGAAGGCTAACGGGCTTGAGTCAGCAGATGCTTATCTCTGTGTAGAAGTGGCAACAGTAACAAGAGGAGGAGTGGAAAAGCTAGAAGTGGGGAAGTCTGTTGTGGTCTTGGGTCCACGCCAAGGTACAACTTCAGGGGAAAGGGGAGTGACAAGGATTTCTCCCTCCAATCCCAGACCAGGAGAGGAAAACGCAGTAGGAACACTCCCGAAATTCAGAAAACGGGAAACTTCAGAAAAAAGTCTGCTAGGAGGATGAGGAGAGGAAAATGGAGTTTCTATAGAAGGAGATGACGGATTACCTGGTTCGGCGGTGGAAGTTTCTCCTTCAGAGGCCTTTCCTTTTCTGAAAATCACCTCCGGGTCAGGTACAGGTGTAGCTAGAGGCAGTTGTGGATGGGACCGCGTGTGTCTACCTCTAAACGCCACAACTAAAACAACAGGTTCGTTCCAGTGGAGTCATCACAATGGAGTCGCCAAGTGCACAGTAGAAATCTTCAAAGGCTCTGATGCCTGATGCACCTTCAAAATCAGAGGCTCAATGTCGTTCAATCTCAGGGAAAATTTTCAACTTTGATCCCCGGCAACGACACCAGAAATGTTGGCATTGGAAGTCACTCCTAGATTGCAGCAGGGGCAGAGCCCAACGCCCATCAGTTTTATGTCACGTTTTGTTTATAGAGGGTGATCAAGTGGAAGAAAACTCGGAACGATATCGTTCTAACTCTGAAACTAGGCTGGACATGCATAGGTAGGTGATGTCTTAATTAAACTTCAGACAGGGAGTTGTAGTAAATGTGAATAGGAGGAAGACTTATGTGAGGAAAAGCTGAGGGTTGTTGTAGGCATCGGGCTTCTAACAGCCTGTAGAAGAAAAACTTGAACATAAGATATTCTTACACTCAAATATAGGCAACACTAGAGAATATAATAGTGTCACAATAAATCCTTTATCATAACACAGTCACAGTAATTCACGCGAATCAGTCGATCGTGAACTCTCTTAGTATGAGATGAAACTAGATGGGATAAGAAAGTTGTCTGTTATAAAACAAGAAATCTCATATACAAATACATAACTAGAGAACTAGAGCCTCTGTTAAAACTTTACAATCGGGAGCTTTGCTCTACCATCGATACTTTCAAAAATACAAAAACTGAGTACATATTCTCAGAAAAATTCACCGAATAGAGGCGTGCTTGGACCTCCAAGGCGTGGCGTCCCTTCAATCAAACTCGGACGTAAATATTTCGTCAGAAGCCACCTTAACTGTGCATGGCTCTTGCAAGGGGGTAGCTGAGCCATTAAATGCTAAGTTAGCGTGTGCAGACTTCTTTGGTTACTTTGAGAAAAACTAGCACACAGGACCGTCTCGGGCAGACTGCCTGCCAGATCCTCCATACCCTACAATTAATGAGTGAGGAGAGGTTTCAACCACCTCCTCCCACCTTCATTTACTTCTAGCAGGAACCAGGGTTGAGACCGAGTCGGACTGGCACCTGGAGATCGCGGCGATCCCTGCTGCAGCTAAACCTGGCTCTTTTGGCCCTTTTGCACAACTCTTTCTATTTCCCCGAGTGACCATGGGTTGTGACCCTACGCTTATCCTCAAAGGCGCTTTCAGTGTTTTGGGGTTTGGGGTTAGGAAGGAGTTGATCCTTGCTCTTCAAAGTCGCGATGGGCGAAATGCCGACATGGCCTGATCGGGCGCCACGCGTCCCTTTGGATGGACGGCTGCGATCTTTCGGCGATACTGTGGGTCCGAGTCCTGAACGCCTTCGACATCTCGCGTTTCATGAATGGGAGGAGGCTGCTCTTTGTGCTTCAAAGTCATGATAGGCGAAATGCTGACATGTCTTGATCGGGCACCACGCATCCCTTTGGATGGATGGCTGCAATGATGTCAGCATTTTGGGACCGGTCTTATCATATGGTGTGCGCTAGTGCCTTTTCCCCAGGCATGTTCCTATGTGACCAGGCGCCAAGACCGTGGGCCCAATTCCTGAGCGCTTTCGGCGCTTCGCGTCTCGCAAATGGGAGGGAGTTGATCCTTGCTCTCCAAAGTCGCGATGCATGAAGAGGCGATAGAGGCCAATCGCGCACCACGTGTCCCTCTTTGATCTGACGGCCTTGACCCAACGGTACTGTGGGCCCAAATCTCGGACGCCTTCGACACTTCTCATCTCGCGGCTGGGAGGAGGTTGATCCTCGTCCTCCAAAGTCGCGATGCGCGAAGAGGCGATAGAGCCCAATTGTGCACCACGTGTCCCTCTTTGATCTGACGACCCTGATTCGACAGTACTGTGGGCCCAAATCCCAAATGCCTTCGGCACTTCGCGTCTCGCGGCTGGGAGGAGGTTGATCCTCATCCTCCAAAGTCGCGATGCACGAAGAGGCGATAGAGCCTAATCGTGCACCACATGTGCCCTTGTATGGACGACTGAGATTGCTTCGTGATCAATGGTAGGATTGGCTTTTAAGGATTGACGACCACGATTATTTCACCATTTGAATAACTCTGGCCCTAGGATCGTGGGCCCAACATTAAAATCTCTTTTGCATTTCGTGACTCGCGAGTTCGTGGGTCGAAGACCCTTAGCTCCTCTTTTCCAAACTTTCGATACCCGAGATGGAGATACAGGTCTGGCTCCTTTCCATGTCAGCGCCCTCTACACATAACTGTCGGCCAGGGCCCAAGTACTAGTGCCTCTCGCAACTCATGATCTCGTGAGTCGGAGTGTCGAACTTTGGCATTCTCCCCTTACGAAGTCCCGAGACGCGAGATGGCGATATAGGTCTGGCTCCTTTCCCTGTCAGTTCCCTCTACACGTAACTGTCGGCCAGGGCCCAAGTACTAACGCCTCTCGCAACTCGCGATCTCATGAGTCGGAGTGTCGAACTTTGGCATTCTCCCCTTACAAAGTCTCGAGATGCGAGATGGCGATACGAGTATAGCTCTGCTCCATCGATGAATCATTGCCATTGAAAACAAAATGCCCGCTTGATTTTAAGCCCGAAAAGGACTTCTTCTACGTGTTGTGCTTGGCGCTCATGACTGCACCCTTTGAATAAAATGCCCTTGCTCAACTTTAGGCCTTCTTCTTTGCAGCTCGGGTCACGGGCTCAAAGGAGAGAAAGCAACCCACCCCTCTTAACAAGAATTAATGTTAACATGTCGCATGTCCATAAGTTCTTTGATGGGTTTCTCTATCTCATCTTTATACTTCTTTGGATGCCTATATGGTGTGGTGATGACTGGCTTAGCTCCTACTTCCAACTCAATGATATGCTCAAATCCCCTGTCTGGTGGCACCCCTGGAGGAATCATTCCAAACACTTTGTGGTGATTGTCAAGGATCTTTTGGATCTCTGGGGTGTAGTGAACCTTACCTTGCTCATCCACACGTGCCAAAATCCTACATTCAGCTACATATACAATCTCCTCTTTCCTGAAGATAGCTTCCATCCTCTTGGTCATAACTATATTGGCAGAATTACATGTCATGCCTCTGAGCACTACCTTTCATCCACCCTCCTCTGTAAATGACATCTCAATGGTCTTGTAATTGGTGGTGATAGGTCCCAATGTGCTGAGCCACTGAACTCCAAGGATGATGTTAGTGTCTGAAAGGTCCATCACATACACGTCCTATACTAACTCCATCACATACACGTCCTATACTAACTCATGCCTACCCAATGTAAGCTTCATACCTGGAATGTACCTTTCACAAGGCATAGTGCTACCACCTGCTACCTCCACCTTGAACCCTTCAAATCCTATAGTGGGTATATGCCTCCTCTTCAACAGTGCTGAGTCAATGAAGTTGTGAGAGGCTCCCCCATCAGTCAACACTGATACCTTCTAACCCTGGAAGACTCCTCTCATCTTGAAGGTGTTGAATTTGGGTACCCCACTGATAGATGCCAAGGTGGATTTCTCCTGATACGTATTGTCCTGTTCTGTGACCACCTCCTCTGTCGTTTCGGCCTCCATGTTCTGAAGTTGGTCATAATCTTCCTCCTCCTCATTATCTGAGGTCACCTCTATGTAGTGCACTTGGCCACGACCCATGCACTTGTGTGATGGGTTCCAAGGTTCCTTGCACGTGAAGCAGATTTGCTTCCTTCTCAGTTCCCTCCTAGTGTTATCATCCATTCTTCCACGACCCCTGTCAAACCCTCTTGGGTCACGTCCCCCCTGGTTCATTGGATGTCTTTGGTCTCTTCCTCCAGTGTTAAGGGGTGGCCTAGGTACAAACTTTGGTTTGGCAGTTGGTCCTAGGTCCCTTGTCCTGCAAATAACATCCTGTAGGTTGGTAGGCTTAAAAGCCTTTACCCAACGCTTCAAAGGTTCCATTGACCCCTCAGTGAAGAGTATCATGAGCCTAGTTGGTGATATATCCCACACCATGACTGCTAGCCTCTGAAATTTCTCAATGTATGCCTCAGTTGCCCCTGTTTGCTTGAGCTGTGTGAGCTCCCTGAAATGTAGTTCAAGATTCCCCTGATCAAATATGTCAATGAGTCTTTGGGTGAATTATGTGTATGTCACTATCTGGTTGTGGCCTAGGGTGGTGAGTCCATGATACCACCAATCATGATCCTTGCCATCCAAATACATAGTGGAAAATTTTATGGCCTCCATCTCTCTCATGGGATTAAGTTGCAAATAAGTGTCCAGTTTTTGAACCCATGCCTGGGCTATCATCTTGGTCGTACCATCAAAGTTCTTGGTCGTACCATACAAGAGTACACAAACATTTATCCTAGGAAACCCTTAAGGGGAAGAAAACCCAGCAAAACTTCCTTAATATAGATAGCCAATACAATGCCAAGACAATGAATCAAGCAATATATAAATTCCTCTCCCAGAGATGTGCCTCTCTCTCTCTTCCTTCTTTCGGCAACTGGTAACTGCAACTTCCTTCAAAACTTGCGCACTAGATGAGTGAGCTGAGTGTGTGTCTAAATGAGGCGCTAGCCTCTCTTATTTATACAATTCTGGCACCTGTGGAAGTGTCTCTTCATTGGCAGGGACAACTTCTTCTTCTGGATGGTTATAACCACTTTAATATATTATGGCTAGGTCGACTTCTCATTCTGGGTGGTTATAACCACTTTAATATATTCTGGGACCATCTTTTCATTTAGCCTATTACAATTAGGGTTTGACCAATCCGCAAAAGGGGATTTGGTCCATTAAAATACCCGACATGATCAATCCACAAAAGGGGTTTGATCTAATCAATAATAAATATATTTTATCTTTATCCACAAAAGGGGATAAGAATATTCTTTGCAGTTACACAATATTTTAACACTCCCTCTTAACAAGAAGGATATTCTTTATCTTTTGACAAGTCACTGAATGTCAACATCAACTAGGCAGCAGCATCCACTGGATAACATCATCAATTGGGCAACATCATCAACTGGGTAACATCATCAACTGGATAACAAGAGGCATCAATATAATCCACTTGGTCATCTGGCATCATGATCATTGATTGGCATATCTATAAATCATTGAAAGTTTTGTTCTCTTTATCTTCGTGCAGAAGATACTCTTTCTTTCTTTCATCTTCATGCAGAAGATACTTCTTTCTTATCTTCACACAGAAGATATATTATCTTCACACAGAAGATATATTATCTTCACACAGAAGATATATTATCTTCACACAGAAGATGTCCTATCTTCACATAGAAGATATTCTATGAGTTTTTCCATTCCTTTTATGTTATCCCTTCTCTTGTAGTCATCTATCTCACCCATCCACCAGGGAGGACTACTACCATAGCTTCACTCCTAGTCATCCCACATGAACTAGAGAAGCTAAGATGCTAGCCTAGGCAAGACTAGACTCCCTTTCCATGATCCATGCAGGATCACGACACAAACCTCAAGAGCCAACTAACCATTCCACATGGTCAAGGTTTGTGTTCTAGACTACTCAATCCCTGGCCAGAGGAGAGTATTTGCCCGCTACTCCTTGGAGAAACATCCACATTCCTCTCTACGAGGGTATTCTAGCATGTCCCTAGAGTATCCAAAACTCAACACTTGGACAGAGGCCAACCTTGGCAAATTTCTCATTCCCCTTCTCTACAAAGGTCTCTTCCTTTCTCCTTCTCTATGAAGGTCTACCTGTGGGATTTCTCATTCCTTCTCTATGGAGGTCTTTTCTCTTTCTGCTTCTCTACGAAGGTCTAGCTATGGGATCTAAAAAAATCTCTTGTGGTCCAAAACCTTTCCATGGTATAATACCACGCTACCCATCTGCTGGGCACCATCCATCTACTAGATAGCTTTCATCTTGATCAAAATATCTGGGCACCATCCATCTACTAGATAGCTTTCATCTTGATCAAAATATCTGGGCACCATCCATCTGCTTTTCTAACTGCATCAAGGCACGATCCTTCATCTCGAACTCAGAGACATGGCTCCCTCTTGCACCAAGCTAATAACTTCTAATCATCATCCTTGAAGTTTTCTTCTGTAATATCTTGGGTGCCTTCTTGAGTTCGAATATTTCTTTCTTTCTGTCTTCATACTGGATCAACCTGCTCCCTTTGCATCTATAAGAATGGTACTGGAGCAACCTGTGGTTACCTGCATCTCATCCACTATATCTGAGTATCCATCATTTTCTTCATCTTGAATATTTATGTTCTGCATATTTAGGAGCCTCCTGCTCCTATATAAGTATTGGATATTGTCTGGTCTTTGCTGACTGTCACCATATCATACATCATTCTCGTGTTGTCTAACTTCCGCAAGTCACAGTATAAGTTCTTTCTTCCGAGACTTGTAAACTTACTTACAGTATGCTTTCTTTGTCACTCTCATGAGTGATCATAGCTAAAATAAATATTTTATCTCTTTCTTCATCCTCTTCTTTGATACTTCCTTCATAAGTCTACATAGACACTGAAATAAAATGAGGTTAATTAACATTCTCACAAAAAACTAACTTGTAATGATAAAGTATTAAAGTCAACAAGATACTAAAAATAAACATGAATACTTATCTTTTGTTTTTGTGTGGGGAGGCTTCATGGACTCCACCATTTGCTATCTTTCTTCAGATCAACTATCTTCAACTTAAAGTACATAATCCTTAATTTTTGCTAAAGCTTTCTTTGAGGGAGGAGATTCCTCTTCCTCTGTCACATGTGCTTGATACTTTATTTTCCCTTTTCTTTGAGGACAGTCATAAGAAAAGTGTCCCAACTTTTGACATTTGTAGCATTTGATCTTTGAAACATCTTTCTTCTTGTCTGGAACTCTTACGGAGTTAGGTTCTTTATTGTTCTTCCTAAAGGAACTTCTTTTGTTATTTTGAGCTGTAAGAGCTCCCTCTTCATCGACAATTAATCTCTTCTATTGGTCTACAAGTCTAGATTCTTCGTGTGTGCAATCTGCCCATAACTTATCAAACTTGGGTAACTTGCTTCTTGCACACACTCCTTGTACAAAAGGAATCCAAAATGTTGGAAACCCATTTAGGGTTGTGGTTACAAG
>ML784223.1:14837-30801 GCA_009831015.1 Picea engelmannii | reverse complement strand
CAAGTGTAAGATCCAAGCAGTTGTTAGAAATAAAAGGAATCAAATGCATACATTCAATGGTTTTGATGATCAAAGTGACACATACCATGATACCTGAACTAATTACCTCATGAAGCAAGAACCCTCTCTGACACAAGACCAAGACGATGGTGGTGGAGGCCGTTGTTGCTGCTGACAGGATAAAGATGTTGGAAGAGAGAAAAGGTGGGCCCTCCAGGGCCATGCTGAAGTCAATCCTGCTCTTGGTACTCCATGTCTAGGACCTGTGGGCCTCAAGACATGATCTCCTAGCTATCCCTGAAAGTGGGGGATAACATCTGGCTCCAACTCAGGGACATCTGCTCACCGTAGAGCGCATGAGAACCTCAGCATCTCTGACATAACCTGATGACCTGCTTGATCTCAAGTAGAAGCATCAGTAACAAAAACGGGGTGGTAATGCCACCCCAACATACATATATAAATATGAAGACTGAAATAAAGAAATCAATAGTGTAAAGCAAACTACTTACCTGTATTTTACCTGTTGGCTAGATGTTGGGTGTAGTTAAACAACTAGTGAAGCCAATCCAACAATGTCCCACAATACCTGCCTTTGTGCTTCATCATAAACCAGAACAGTGACAAATCAAGCACAAAAATGACATGGGTTAGAGCATAAATCATATCATCGAAAATCATAAAGTCTAACTCATGGAGGCGGGTGGGAGGGATAAAAACTTGCCAAGTCCATCTCTGAGGAAAGCACTCAATCCACTTCCGAAAGGGGTCATGAAAAGACCAAGGTTCAGAACACTGACTCAAAAGGTCTGCACACTGGCTACCTAGGACATTCTCACACTTTGAAGTCTGGGAAGGGATTGACAAGGATGTATCAAACGACTAGCAAATTCTCAAGGGAAAGTTGAAAAACTGATATGATAAACTTAAGTTTGTAATATTCAACCAACCTTTGGACTCTAGGGTTTGCCCCAGAGGAAAATCAAAATCAAAGACATAGTTCCCAACCACACCTTTGGAAACACAACAGGGTAAAGTAATCGGGGGTGGCTGGGGAAAGTCATCACAAGGATCCTCTTTTAAGCAAAGAAAGTCCTCACTTCTATCAAGACCTGAGCAAAGTGGTGGTTGATAATCATATTCATGGATAGAGTCCAAGTGCTCAAAGGGGTACTCATCAAAACCCTCAAGGTAAGACTTAAAATCATCAGGAAAGAAAGGTACCAGGTCATCCTTGGGTGTTTGAAGAATACGAGTAAAAATCTCATCTCCTTGTTGCCACTGATCAAGAGTAACCTGCTGCAATAATTGCTAAGACAACACTTGGAGATGACTCTCTATGTCGTAGATGGGATCCACATCATAACCGACTACATCCCATCCACGTCTCCCAACACGTATGAACTCTCATAACATGCAGGGCTTGAAGCATTCTCGCTTATCTCCTCCTCATCTTCCCTATCACAAAGTAGGGCATCATCAAAAAATAGGGGAGGAGGGCAACTTACTGTTTCTTCTTGTGCAGGAGTTTCAAGGACTTTGGTATTTTTAACATGTGTTACATTCTCATCCTTAGGAATCACCCCTTCATCTTCAATTGTATAGCAAGGAACTTTGCTCAAGGTTTTCATCTCTCCTTTTTTTGAATCAAGGAACAAGGTGTCATTGGTATCCTGAAAAGGGAAATGACTAACCTCATCATCGTTTTGTTGTGCAGGAGAAATAGGCTCTTGGATGGCCTCATCAGAAAGAGGAGCGCAGGTTGATACTTCATCATCTTGCTTAGGTTCTTGCTCCTTAATCACGTCCTCATTCTGCTGGTCGACAACTTGTTCCCTTCTTTCTTGGGGATCATCAACAAAGGTTTCAGAGGAAACCAATTTTATCAAGCTGAGAGTGTCCATGGTATGGTCATTGGTTCTGGACAAGGAGAGATTCATCTCGATTCAAATGGCCATGTTGTGAGCTTCTGTAAGTGTTTTTGCACTCTTTTTATTTAGGAGGAAGCTCAAATGCCCTAGAAGTCCATTAGTATAGAGATAAACGAGGTACTTGTCTTTAGGACGATGGATTTCAGGGATCTGGTAAAGAAACCTCTGAAACCTAACCCCGAAAACTCTGACGATCTCATCCTCTATTTGTTTTATGCATTCAAGACCTCTCAGCAATGATTGTATATCTTCCAATTTCATAACCCACCTTGCAAGGAAGATTTCTTCAAATTGGTCCATAGATGTGATACCGGCAGCTCGAAAATTATCATACCATCTTCTAGCCTCTCCATGCATAGTGGCAGAGAAGAGTTTCATTACCAAGTCTTCAGCCTCATCACTGACAGGGCGGTACTGAAAGAAAGCCCAGAATTTGCTCATATGATAATCGAGACTTTCTCCATTGATGCCAGCGAATCTAGAGAGCCATTTTTTATAAAAGGGGGGCATTTGTCTGGGATATCCTGGGATTTTACTCATGTCCAAAGGTTTGTAGTTCCCCGGATCCCATTGTGAAGTCATAGTTGGATTCGTCATTAGTGGAGTCGCTAGATATTTTTCTTGAAACTATCAAAAGATAAGGGAAAACACCCGAAGTGGAGTCGCCAGGTAAGCTTTTAAGATAAGAACTATAGGAGCAAGGCTTACTGAAAAAGAGTTGTCTGAGGGAGGTTTGACTCAGTGTTCCCCGACAACGACGCCAAAATGTTATCGCACAATTTGTAGCAAGGATAAAAGGCTATAAGATAGAGAGCCAAACTGGCGCAACAGGAACCTATCCCACCCAATGTCACCACGATGAGAAGATTCTTTCTATTTAGGGAGGTGAGGCCCAGAGGAGACGTCCCCGGTGACCTGGGGTTTTGAGGATGCAAAAGGATAAAAAGACAAGGATAAGTTTTCCCCTCACAAGTCACCACCCAAACAGATAGTCCGGCCAAAGGGCAATTTAAGAAGTAAAACCCCCAAAGAAGTATACATGCCTAGAACATAGCAACAACAAACTGATATGTGCAAGCTATTCAATGGGTTAGTACTTCATAAGACTATCTGATAAATATATAAGCAATATGGCAATAAATGTTGACGAAGTCAATGCTTATAAATATAACAATGCAAGTAATATCACCACCAATAAATATTAGGACAATATGGCATTCAATGTAATCAATCAACACATCATCTAATAAAGGCCTTAGATCACCATTTAGTTGCTCAAAAGACAAAATGTTGCTGCACTATTGATATAGTAGCATAAGATGACGGTAGCAATTAGGGTTAGTAGTTAGCTTTTAGACTAGGGTTAGTGAAATTAAATACAAGGTTTTGAGAGTGTTATGATCAAATTCACTTCAACGCTGGAGGACTTTATATCAGTGCCTTTAGGATAAAATGGAGTCAATTTAGTGGAGGACGCAAGGGTTGAAGGAGGACGACTAAGGACTAGAGGGAAGAGTTCTAAAGTGCTTCTATGGCAGGGCCTCAGAAACAAAACCCTAGGGGAGAGAGGCTCACTCTGGTGTTTCTATGGCAAGGCCTCGTGCTCTCTCCTCCTTCCTTAGATGGCAAACGGCTAGCTCAATGAAGCACAAAATCAAGACAAGAAAGTCTAATGAGGGAGAGTGCTGCTACAGCAAGGCTCTTTCATCAAACCCTAAAAGAAAAATGGCCCTAACTGTAGATAACCTAGGCCTGAGACGTCTTCTTCCTCTTGAGTTCTAGATGGTACGACTAGCAAAAGGGAGGAAAAGAAAGGAGTGTAGCTACGGCTAGGCTCTCTTTTTCTTCCTCAATGGTTGAAAATTTCTCTTAATGGGGACATGAGACAAGGACCTACTTGTGTGCTTGTCACCTAGGGTTTTAGTCAGCAAATTATAAACATATGCAAGAAAATAAGACTACAACCATTCATTTAAGAAGTTTTGCAGAAAAAACACTTACATATCACCATGAAATAACATGCAAACCCTAGTTGTAACACCTTCCACCAAGAGAAAATCCAAGAGATGCCAAAAATATCTTCCTTCAACAAGTGCACCTCACCAAATCAGCCAAATACCCAATATAGGGCACAAATTTCATACCTCCTTATGGAGTGAATGAGTGGCGATGAAAAAATGAAGGAGAAAATCCTCCATTTATACAATATCATGACCTAATTTTACATTTTAGGTCATGTAGAAGGCTGACAAGGCCAAAATACCAAAATCATACTGTTATACATTAAATTGTCAAATTAAATCCTAAATCAAGATGAAAAGAGAGTAAAAGCCCCTCCAAGGGAGACGTTATCCCCTTTCAGGGCAGATGGGGTGTCCTAGAACAAAACGTTAGCCCTCCTTGGGCTTCTCCAAGCTGCCACATGTGCCATTGCTGCCTAGTCTGCCTCCCAAAACGTCCATGATGTTGGGTGATGTCATGGTCAAGGTGGTGACCTCCTAGGCCTCCAAAGGACAACATTTCACTGAGGAAGGGTCATCCCCCCTAGGTCAATCTCTGTCGAGGTGCCTCTGGTGGAACGTCCTCTTCTCCTCTAGTACAAAGCTCCGGATCCATCTCTATCCTGTATCTCCCCCTGATGGGGTTTCAGCGTCCACCTGGTGGGCTCTTCAGCCTCATGGAGGTCCGAACTGGTCATCTCCCCATGTGTACCTGTCCAAGATGGTACCTGTCTGTCGGGCATGGTCCTGCACATCAAAAGCTACGCCCTCCATGGGGTCATCAGTCACAGGGATCATAGCAATGTCAATCACATTTCATCATCAATATTAATAAACATATGCATAAAACTCCTAATAGATCAATCAATAGCTCAAAGACATTACATAAACCCACAATACAAGTCTGGGAAAAGGGCAAGGCATCCTATTGGGCTAGTGTCCACTGAATAAGGGAAGTTTCTCAGAAGAGACCTCTTCCAAACCATGTAAGTGAATGAAGTGGTCAAGGGATGTCCAAGCAGGTGGGTGTAGGCTAAGGATGCAATGTGTTACCTATGGGTGCCTTTGTAGAAGGCGAGTTGTACCTGTCATGGATGCAATTCTAGTCAAGCCCATTCATGCCTTTTATTCTTTTTGTTATTTCATTTTTTTTTACTGCCTTTTTCTTTCTTTTTGCTCAAGATATAATCAGGGGACATTGCCCTGGCGTGGTGGCTAGTGGTGACAGCGTTACCCGCAAGTACTTTCACAGAAATGAGAAGGTTGGCTTGTGATGAGACCCCCTTTCCCTTGGCCATGCAACCAAAGGTCACTGCCCTAGCATGGTAACCAGCTGATGGCAATGTCATACTGCTAGGTACCCATGGACCTAATAGGTTGGCTCGTGATGAGACCCCCTATCCTCTGGTTAGGTCTTGTTTTATTATTTTTTTTTAGGGTCCCTCTTGTTTCTTGTTGAGAAGCCTTTTATTGCTTTCTCGGGGATCCCAAGGCGAAGCATCTAGAGGTTTTATTCTTAGTCTTTTATCTTTTACTAGCTTGCTTTTACCTTCTGGGCCTTTAGCCCCTTCTTTCCACTAGATAAGGTGCAACCTAGTGCCCAAACAAGTGGAATGGGACAGGTGAGCGGGAAACAAGATGGAAAAGTGAAGCTGTGAAGGGAGCGGACGATGGCTTCTCAGAGACAACCCCAGTGGCTAACCAAAACCAACAGACACGGGATTACTAAGACACCTTGTCAATCCCCAAAGCATGGTTAAGTGGGCAAGTGTAAGATCCAAGCTGTTGTTAGAAATAAAAGGAATCAGATGCATACATTCAATGGTTTTGATGATCAAAGTGACACATACCATGATCCCTGAACTAATTACCTCATGAAGCAAGAACCCTCTTTGACACAAGACCAAGCCGATGGTGGTGGAGGCTGTTGCTACTACTGACAGGATAAAGATGCTGGAAGAGAGAAAAGGTGGGCCCTCCAGGGCCATGCTGAAGTCAATCCTGCTCTCGGTACTCCATGTCTAGGACTTGTGGGCCTCGATACATGATCTCCTAGTTATCCCTGAAAGTGGGGGATAACAGGGCTGACCTCACTTTCTGGAGCCTTTTAATACTTTATGATTATTCTCTTTAGGTCATCTTCTCTTCTAGGGTTTTCACACATCTATTTAATGGTTCTCTTACTTTCAAAATATTCTATTCTAAGTACAAAGGTTACACTTGGAGGTTAATACCTCTTGTAACTACCAAAACATCAACACTCCTTCTTAGCTAGGGAGGTATTAACTAAATTGTTCTTCATGTAATGGTCTCAATCATATCCATCCATCTCACATGGCATGGGCAAGACTCACATGGTCTTGCATACCAGTCTATAGGTAGCATCACCATAGCCACACAGGCTATCTCATGATCAAACAGATTGTGTCACAAGTAGGATGGGCAAACATGCCATCTCATGATCAAACAGATCATGTAACAAGTATCACCATCATAGCCGCACAGGATTTGTCATAGTCACATGCACAGAGTATTTGTTGGTCATGTCACAGTCATGCATCTGGGGTCTCATCATCCTTTCGGGCTTTATGTCATCACGAGGCTTTAGCTAGTTCATATAGAACTAGGCAACTCTCCAGCTCACACAAAATCTGGCATCTAGTTCATACAGAACTAGTAACTTGCCAGCTCACACAGAATCTGGCATCTAGTTCATTCAAAACTAGTAACTCGTGAGCTCACACAGAATCTGGCATCTAGTTCATACAAAACTAGTAACTTGTCAGCTCACATAGAATCTGACATCTAGTTCATAAAGAACTAGTAACTCGCGAGCTCACACAGAATATGGCATCTAGTTCATACAAAACTAGTAACTCGTCAACTCACATAGAATCTGACATCTAGTTCATAAAGAACTAGTAACTCACCATCTCACATAGAATCTGGCATCTAGTTCATAAAGAACTAGTAACTTGTCAGCTCACACAAAATATGACATCTAGTTCATAAAGAACTAGTAACTCGCCAACTCACACAGAATCTGACATCTAGTTCATATAGAACTAGTAACCTATGGTTGGCACACCAGGCAACCAGTCCACAGTGACTAGGCATCTAATCACAAGGATTAGGCGATGTAGTGCGCACACACTACCCATCTAGCCTAATGCTAGGAAACACCTCCAACCACACAGGTTGGCTCTCCAGCTTGAAAAGTTAGGAAACTTGTCAGCCCCGAAGGCTCAACATTTGCTGATCTTGTGCGAGGTCATGCTGACTGGTGCCACAGTCAGTAACATGCCTGTGAATGACTACCTGCTGCTACTGCCACATGCTGATGCTACTGCCCTGGAATCACATTTGCAACTTATCACTCCCTCTTACTAGGGAAGTCCTTTTGGACCACACCAAGCTTGTCTCTGAAGTACACAAACTTCACTCTCGACAGAGGCTTGGTCAACACGTCTACTATTTTCTCATCTCTAGTGACATACTGGAGCTTCACTGCTCCCTTCTGCACCATATCTCTGATATAATGGTACCTGATCTAGATATGCTTGGACTTGTCATGAAACACCGGGTTCTCTGTCAACTTCACACAACTCTGGTTGTCACACCAGATACAAGTCACCTCTAACTCGAGATCAAACAATCCTGCAAGCAACTTTTGAAGACACACTGCTTTGCTGCTAGCTAAACACGTTGCTATATACTCTGCCTCAACCGTACTGAGTGCCACACTCGTCTGCTTCTTGCTAAACCATGAGATCATAGTTGATCCCAAACTGAAGCAACATCTGGATGTACTCTTCCGATTTACAACACTACCGACCCAATCTGAATTAGCAAAGCCTTGCACGCTTATCTCACGATCTGAAACATATCTGAGTCCATAGTCAATTGTACCTTTTAGGTACCTCATCACACGTTTTGCTGCAATCAAGTGAACATGTCTCGGCTCAACCATATACTGACTCAATGTGTTCACCGCAAAACATATATCTAGCATTGTGTTCATTAGGTACATCAATGAACCAATCATTTGTCTATACATGGTGGCATCCACTGTCTTTGAAGATGTATCACTCAATAACTTTAGATTCGTCACCATCGATATGGCTTTACAATCCATCATTTTGAATCTCTTCATAATCTCTACAACATATTTTCCTTGGCACAAGAAAATCTCATCCGGTTTCTGCCACACCTCTAGAACCAAGAAATAATGCATCATACCCAACTCTTTCATCTTGAATTTTGTAGCAAGCTTCCTCTTACTTTTATTGATGAGCTTTTCATCTCCTGTTATAAACAAGTCATCCACATATAATAGTAATATCACTGGTCCAACATACACAACCTTGTAGTAAAGGTTGGAATCTGTTTTACTCTTGGTAAAGCCCAATCTCATCAAGAAACTGTTTGATCTGGCATATCATGCCTTGGGTGCTTGCTTAGGCCCGTACAAAGCTTTCTTCAATCTGCAGACATGAATGTTCCCAAGCAGATTCACTAGGAACTACGGGTTTATTTCTGATCTATTTGTTTGAATGTTTGAATATGTTTTGCAGGTTTTCTCATCAAGGTTACGCTGGAGATGTTTTATTGTGTTTTACAACATATAAATGATGGACATAACACAACAATATATGGAATAACAAGATACAAAAGATAGAACACCAAAGAATAACCAACAACTTTAGATCTAACCTTTATTTAGATATTAAGAAGATCTCCATACAATAGATCTGCAGATGTGGAATAACATAAATAGAATATAGAAGCTGGAATGAAGATATCTCCAAAGAAGCTCAAGAAGTGAAGAAACAAGCCTCCAAAGGTTCAATAGCTGCACGTGGGAAAGGATAAGATCAATTTCTTTCCGTTCCAAGGATATATCTCTCCAAACTGGCTGAGTTGCGCACTTTTCTGGCTGATGGCTCCTTGATATTTTGGCCTTCTATCTCCAAGGCCCCAATCCAAACCAAAACCCCGTGAAATAGTATATCTGAGAGTGGCATGTGTTAATTTTTCACTATGCTAGGCTCAAGCATGAGGTTTATTTCATTTTGAGCATTTACTTGAACCATAAACGAATGCAGCTACACCATTCACAATTGTTGCAATAACCAAGATCACAAGAAGAAATACCATGCACAAGAACACAAGAAATATCATGGGAAACCCTTCTCAACAAGGGAAGAAACCCCATCAATCCTTTGCTATATTCTCAAGAGAAAGACCTCTCACACCATAAACCTAGCACACAAAAGGGTGCTCTCCAAAACCAAGAAGCTAGCGCCCAAGAAGGTGTGCACTTCAGCCCTAGAAGATATACTTGCTGAAATTTCCAAATGACAAGTGACTTGTGTGTGTTGTGTGTTTCCTCAATGGGGAAATTACCTTTATTTATACTAGACTGGATAGACCAAAAATGGTGTCTATTGGAACAACAGGGCTGACCTCAATAACTCAAAAAATAATTAATTATTACAATAAACATTAATTATCTTTCACATATGGTGGAAACGACCTGTACCCTTTACATCACAATTAGGGTTATAGGTAAATTTCACTCTCAGACAATATAGCGAGGGATCTCACACACCCACTAGTGCTCAAACACTAAGGGCACATCCACTTGTGCTCAGCCATAGGGACGTCCTACTCAACAGAATCATTTGTAGTACCGCATCGTCTCAACTCTCTGCACAGAGGAGAACGATACACCCATCACATGGGCACCTTCACCCCTCACAGGGGTACACATCGTTTCATCTCAAACGACACAGCCATCTTATGGGCATCCTCACCCCACACAGGGGCATACACATCAATACACCCATCTCATGGGCATCCTCACCCCACACAGGGGCACACAACGTCCCATCTCAATCTCAGAGAGGAACGACACACCAACTCATGGGCTCTCTCACAGGTCGTCTCACTCAGTCTCAGAGGAGAACGTGTCCCAAAGGATGTCTCACGAAGCTGTAATCATCAACACTCCCTCTCAGCTAGGGAGGCATTTTCCACCAGGCCAAGTCTCTCACAGAAGTACTCGAACTTCGTCTTGGCAAGTAGTTTGGTGAATATATCTGCAATCTTCTCATGTGTAGGAAGGTACTGCATGTGTACTGCTTTCCTTTGCACCATGTCTCTAATATAATGATATTTTATCTCAATGTGTTTCGATTTATCGTGAAACACGGGGCTCTCAGAGAGCTTCACACAACTCTGGTTATCACAATGAATAATGGTAGGATCCATCTCATGATCAAATACATCTGTCAAGAGCTTGCGAAGCCACGCTACTTCGCGGACTGCCACACTCAATGCTATATACTCTGCTTCTGTGGTACTCAAGGCCACAGAGCTCTGTTTCCTGCTGCACCAGGAAACCATGGAAAACCCCAAGGTAAAACAACAACCGGATGTGCTCTTCCGTTCCACTGCAATCCCTGCCCAATCTGCATCGGCATATCCCTGTAAGCTTATGTCTACACTGGAGGCATATCTCAAGCCATATCCAACTGTGCCTCGCATATATCTCAATACATTCTTCGCTGCTATCCAGTGAGTCTGTCTCAGTTGACTCGTGAACTGACTAAGTACATTCACTGCATAGAATATATCAGGTCTGGTGTTAACCAGATACATCAATGATCCAATCAGCTATCGGTATAAATGTGGATCAATCTCGCCTGAATCAGTAGAAACATCGTTCATTTTCTTCAAATTGATCACCATCAGTGTAGACATGGATTTGTAGTCTGTCATACTGAACTTCTTCAATATCTCCACTGTATATTTTCCCGGACTCAGGAAAATCTCATCATTCCTCTGCCATACTTCTAGTCCCAAGAAGTAGTGCATCATACCTAGATCCTTCATCTCGAATTCAGAAGTCAATGCTCCCTTGCATTCAACAATAAGTCTTTCTAAACCGGTAAGGAATAAGTCATCCACATATAGGACCAAGATCAGGCACTCGTCACCAACAATATGATAATATAGGTTTGGATCAACAACACTCTTGCTGAAGCCCAAACTCATCAAGAATCCATCCATTTTCTCGTACCAAGAACGAGGTGCCTGCTTTAGTCCATACAGGGCTTTCTTCAACCTGCACACATGAGATTTCTCACTGAATGTTTGATCTTATAGATCCACTTGGAAGTCACTACAGATTTCCCTTCTGGTCTCAGAACAATATCCCACACATCATTCTTCAAGATGGACTGATATTATTCTGTCATGGAAACTTGCCATACTTGCAGACCTGCTGCTTCTCCATGACAAGAAGGCTTGGTATCAATGATGTGGCTCATGGCTGAAAAATAGCTCGAAAATGTCTTTGGTCTCTTCCTCTCTCGGAACGTGCCTTTAGGCGATGCATGGCCCTCTGCCTCCTGCAGAATTTGTCAAGCCCAGGCATGCCTTTTATGTCCTACTGCAATGTCTCTGGGGATATCAACTGGATCAATTGGACCAACTGGAACATTTGGATCAACTGGAATAATGGTTGTCTCTCTCTAAACTGCTAGAGGTGGAGAAGGTACCGTCTTGTTGTCAATCTCCATCTGAGATTCTCTAGATCTTTGAAAGGCTATCTCTTCTTCAAAAATAACATCTCTGCTCTCCTCAATCTATCTCTGACCAGGGACGTAGATTCAGTAAGCCTTTGAAGATTCATTGTATCCCACAAATGTGCCCTTTCTTCCTGAGGGGTCTAGCTTGGATCTCTTTTCTTTGGGTACATGAATATATACTTGGACACCCAAATATCCTAAAGTGTCCTACCTTAGGCTTCACTCTGGTGAAGGCTTCTTCGGAAGTCATGTTCTTCAAAATCTGGCAAGGACTCATGTTTTGAACATATATTGTTGTCATGGATGCTTCTTCCCATAGAACCATAGGTAGATGTTGATCATGTATCATTGCTTTGGTTGCTTCAATGATGGTTCTGTTCTTCCTCCTTCTCAAATAGTTTTGACTCCCTCTGAAGTCTGAAGTATAAACATCTTCCTTTGTTGTTAACCTACCTAGAACAAGAAAACAAACGAAAGGAAACAAGACAAGAATATCTCCTAGAGGAGAATAATGAGTACATCTCTAGAATCATAACAATTTAAGGATTGTTGTCACAGCTACAACGCCTACTTGTAATGTAGCAAACTTAGAAATGTAGGTTAGAGGCATGATAATTAAAACAATCAAACCTGGAGTCTTCACTTCTAGTGTGTTGTTCCTGTAATGTCCCCACTTTGGGACCATTGCCACCTTATACACACTTGGGAGATGTGGAAGAAATATTCAATCCACTCAGTGTGTTTTTGGGGGCAAGTGAGAGTTAAGGTGTTGTCACCTAATCCTCAACTTCTCCGTCTAGGTCAACTCCTAGCAAAGCCAAGGGGGGTAGTCCCTAACAAAAATACTAAGGCTTGATCTAAGCTAAGTACAAAAATATAAATCTAGGAGTTTATTCTTTTCATTCAACAATCAACCATAAATTGAAATACACATAAACCAATTATTCATCCACGATATAACATCAAGCATATACTTGCATAAAAGGATACTCAGGTACATTTGTTACATGCAAGTAATATTAAAGTTGCTTAAAATAGATATCAAATGTAAAATGAGGAAGCCTGTGGCTTTGCTGTAAAATGAGACCAGTGCCTTAAAGTGAATCGTGGGCAATGTAGTTCGTGTGTTTTATTAAGATTAATTGATGTTGAATTAATAAAATGGTTTGGGCCTCCTTGGAGTTTATCTCTTTGTTTGGAAACTTGCGGAGAGATTTACCGAAACCCAACGATCTCACCAGTAAAACTCACTCAAAGTGTTGGATGTCCAAAACGGGTGGGAAGGCAGGTTCCGAGAGGGCCCGCCTTACTTCGCAAGTCACTTCAAGGTGTTTTCCCACGCATTAAGCTAACTACTTTAGAGATTGTCCTAATTAATCTATCAACCACTGACCAGCACAGCGTGTATGAAACTTACTTCCAACAGATCGAGACTAGCTCGCAACTAGAAGGGTCAGGAATCACATTTAGAGCTGAGGAGAATTTGTTTATTTTAAACAAGAAGTAAAATACTGAAATTGAAATGTGAGACTAATTACTAATCCACACTGACCATGCCTCTTTCGAGGAGCTGAGGGGATGGTTTATTTGCCAAATTGAAACTGCAAGAAGTAAAACTAATCTAGAAATTAGTGTTCTACTTTGCAAAAGAAAATCTAATCTAAGTGTTTTGTAGTGCTTTGAGACTTATAAGATTTGATTCATTTACCTACTCCTTAGATCATGAGATAAATTCAAACTTTAAGGAAAAGGAAACTATGCACAAAACTGAAACAAGCACAACCACACCGGTTCCCCCCTTGAGGGGAAAAGAAAAAAGTGAAGCCTCCTTAGCTTCACTTATTTTATTAAATCGATTACAAGTGCTCTTTTGAGAGTCTTTGGATATTTTCAAAGGACTTTGGATCCTTACAACAATGAATTACGGTTTTACAAGTTATACAAAAAATTTTAGGGAGGTGTAGGATGCTTCCGGAAGTCCCAAATGCTTCTAATCTGCCAAATTTTGGCAAAATCTCCTGTTGTTTATTCAATGACCTGCACAAAACAGCAAACAAACAAGAAGCAAATATGGCCAAAGACACTTTAAGAGTGCTTTGGGTTATTAGTTTATAAAACTAGAAAAATTTCTAAGTATAATCCTATGATAAACTAGTAAATTTCTAAATCTAAACTAACTAGAAAAGCCCCTTTTCTTACTATTCTTTTCACTGTCCTAAAACAAAGATACAAACAACAAGCTTTTTGCTCAAATATAGAAATTAATCTCTTGAAAACCACCTATCTTTAGCCTTGAAACCTAAAGATGGATTAAAGCAAGCTAGCTCTAAATAAGTTTTCTTTAGAAATGAAATCTAAAATACTTGCTTTGAAATATATAAAGTAAATAAAAGATTCAACCTTTTAATTCAACAGTCCTTTTACTTTATATGAAATTAGAACAAGTAACCAAATTTTTTTTTTTTGATTTTGTTTGAGGAGATCAGAAGAAATGCTTCAAAACCCTTGGAAAGCTTGGGCAATATGGAGTCTTCTTGGCATGAAAGAGGGGTTATTGTCCTTTTCTTTGAATCTTGAAGATGAAGAGGATGCAAGCAAGCTCCACTTCCCTTCAAGTATGAGACCCTAACAGCTTCAACACACTTACAAACAATGTCAAATAGTAGTATCCTTTACATATGAAATCCGGAAAGCATGTTAATCAAGCAAGAAAACATGAATTCTTTGATTACATATGAGAATCAACAAGATTTAAAATGCAAGAAAGCTTAGTAAATCTTGTTAAAAGAAAAATAATTGATCTAAGAATCAAACAAGTTTAATAGATCACAGCGACAATTTAATCAATTGAAAGAAATGCATCAAAACAATTTCACCTCATAGATTGGTACAAGACAATGAGCATCCACACATGAGATCCACACCAAGTTTGCTTCCAAAGCCTTTCTTATTCCAATATAAAAATGATATTACAGTTTACAACATGAGAACAATTCTTAACCCAACTTGAACTAACTCAGCAATGGGAGAATGCTTGCTTCAATAACAAAATAGGTGAAGGTTCCCATAAGGGAGGGCGCACCACTTGGTGAAGGGGGCGCACCAAGTGTGAGAGGAGAGCAGCCAAGTGTTGAGGTAATGGCTGCCACCTCTCCACTAACTCATAATAACGCCAAGTGTAATGGATGGGAGGGTGTGGGTGCCCCACCTCTCAAGAGGTGAGATGCCCCATGTAGGAATGCACCACCTCTCAAGAGGCAGGGGCGCACCTCCTTATTGGCATGTGCTCTAATTCATAACCCACATCACCCAATCAACCTTTAATAAAGTTGATTTTGTCTCTTGTGATTGCCACCTTGACTTTTGGGCTTTTAATTTGCCTCCAACATGTCCCCACATGTTTCCTTGATTTGGGCATTTGCTGATTTTTTATGATTTTATTTGACTTTTTTGGATTTTTGGAGTAAAATTATTTTTTAAGTGATTAAAATCACTAACTTTACTCAACCAAGTGGGTAATTAGGTAATATGGGTGCTCTAGGTCCAAAAATGAGCACCCCCATGGCATATTAAGTCCCCTAGTACCAATTTTTTAATACATTTTTATTTTTTAATTAAAAATTGCCGAATTCTGACAATTTTTTAATTAACTGAAAAAATAGAAAAAAAACCTAAGGGGGACTTAGTACATTTCCATAAGACTCTAGGAGAATGTTTAGCATGGTAATATACATCAGACACTAGGCTTAGATCTATGCTCAAGCCTAACCATAAGCATATACTCCGGCTCTAGAGGGATTGAGTGAAAAAAACTCATAAATTATAAATCGCCTGAAAACGGAAAAATATAATTAGTAAGTGAAAAAGCACTCCAGAGTATAACTCACGCTTAGGACTAAAGGTGGCTAAGACCTTTTACAAGTTCATCATGCAACATCTCTTATTACAATTTTTTATGAAAATGTAAAGAGAAAAAGGGTGGTCTTTATGACCGACTGAACTTCTGAACTCTGAACTTGAACTCTGAACTTTGAACAATAATGTTCAAACTTTGGCGGCTCGCCGGAAATCCATCCTAGTGCAACTTTGATGGATAACAGGGACATCAGGATATTTGTTCATTCATGTATGTTTATCATTCTGATATCTGACTTCTAGCTAGAGAGCCCATACCTTGGGGGTTTTGAGGGTTTTGACTTAACAAACCCTAGAGGATGATTCGGTGGTGAAAGATTCCACCTAGCTTGTCACAGGCTTGGTCTCGGGGATGCAATACTTGTTGAAATTATGAGGTACTATGAGGCTGCCATCTAAGGTCTGTCCTTGACCTTAGTATGGCTCTAAGTTTCAACTGTTTAGCTGTCTTCTTTTGCTGTTTTAGGACAGCAAACTGTCATGTACTTTCTGCTCAATGTTTTATAGGTTAAGTGCTCTTTTA
>ML784222.1:307311-320563 GCA_009831015.1 Picea engelmannii | reverse complement strand
AACGCCCTTCCTCTGTCTCAAAGTGGATAAAAGTAGACAGAATGTCTCTACACTGTGCGCGATTTTCATTACTCATTTTCTTCAGCTCCGCCATTTTGAACCTCACAAGCTCTGAAGCATATTCAAGTATTATACCCATGGCTCTTCTGTGCTTTCTCTCAAAGCTCACATTGAGAAACTTCATCAATTTCGATACAAATGGAGGAATAATAAGACGGTAAGTGCAGGATTCGATGGCTTGATCAAAGGCTCCGGCAAAGGGAACCTCCGGAAGATCGGGCAGCAGAAACCCGGCGTCTTTGCCCGATACAACCAAACATATGTTATCGAAGTTCAAGCGAAGTAAAATGTCCTGTATATCTAACGAAGAATTCTTCTTGCACGATTCCTCCAGCACCGGAACGAGTCTTTCCAGGACTAATTCTTGTATCTGATTTATGCTCTGATCGCGGAAGCTGGTGCTGCTCATCGCTATGGCCACTGCCTTCCTTTGCTTCTTCCACGGCTCGTCGTCTGCCACGAAGAGGCCGTCTCCAAATATGTCGAAGAAAACGGACTTGAAACTGGGGCCTCTGGGAAATTGGCGAAATCGTCTTTGAGAATGTACTCCAGATTCCGCGGGTTGGATGTGACGACTTCGAAAAAGTGATTGCTCCCCAACGGTCCCTTGAATGCGAATGTCCCGCCATTGCGAATAACTATCCCCGCTGCCCATTCGTAAGCGTTGCCCAGATAATAGTAATAAACTCTGGGTCGTCATTAAACAGGAAGCATCGTGGGAACAACCTTCATACCTTTCTTGCTTTTATCAGTATATTACTTGTGCATTCTTCATATGCATTTTTCCAGCATCTCGTATCTTTGATTGCTGACGAAGAAGCAGAAACGAGGGCCGAGGCTCAAAATACAGTCCAGCGAGCTAAATTTATTTGGTAGCCTTCAAAATTTGCTCTGGAAAATTTTTAGGGAAGCGTAGCTCTATATATAATAAACAGAGGGAGGAAAATCCCGTATCATTTAGGTTTGGTAAGAAAGGGAGACAGGGCATAGATGACACGTAGCAGTTGAAGCCACGGGATATTTGGCAAACTACAAAAGTTCATCAACTAACACATCACATGTTTCTTTATCACAAGATTTCAAAAAAAAAGAAAAAAAGAAAAAAAGAGTGTTGGTTGTTGTTCAACTAAATGGATTCAACAAGCTGAAAAACTTTCATGGTATTGGAATTATTTCAACATGCTGAAATTTTTTCAGGGTATTGGGACTATACAAAAATAATCAGTTAAATCTACTAATTCAACAATTTCTCTCTGATTTTGGGCAAATATCCCCAGAAAATCTCATCATTTAATAGAACCTTTAGCCTACCCAAAAAGAAGAATGAGAAGGTATATGAAATTTCTTTGTTTATATCTAATTAGATTTAAACTTATGACCTCCACATAAAACACATGTTCTTAATTATTAAATCCACTCAAGTAATTTTTGAAGAAATAAATTACAAATTTACAAGTTCATTATAGATGACAATTTGTAAATCTTAATTTTAATCTATATCTTTGATATTATTTATATTAAAAATTATAGTAAAGAAAAATGGACTCAATATATTTATTTTTGGTTGAGGTTTAATATGTTTGTGAGATATATAATATAATTCTTTACTAAGAAAAATTCAATACCATTAAGTCAATTAAAACTAATCAATCAATCAATCAATAAATATAAATATAAAAAATGTATTTCATTTATATATTAAAATGGGAAAAAAAAAAAAAAATTATAAATATAATTAATTTTAATTTTTTTTATATTCTTCCATTTTTAATATATAAATGAAACATAACCTTACTTAAAAATAAACAATATATACTTAACACATTTTAATTATACTTAAAACTATAACTACGTAGAAATCCATCTACAATATGTTGTTGAAAACATGCCCAATAGAACTTATGTTCTTGAAAACATAACTCTTCTTTCAGTTAATTTTGATGTATAAACAAAATATACTTAAATACATCATCTCTTATTAAGTGCACATATAAGCTTTATAGAGATCCATCTAAAATATGTAGATGGCTTACTTTGAGTAAGCAAACCAAATCCAATATCAATGTACCTATACTTCACTTTTTGTGTTTATTAAATTATTATAGATTAAAATTTCAAAGTTTTTCTTTTGCAAACTATTTTACAACTCGTACTTCATTTATGTTCAAGTTTTACGAGAAGAAAACTTGTTTTTTGTTTGATGCATTTTAACATATACACATTATTTATATAATCTTAATATGAAGAATTGATATTATTAAATGTATCACTTTATTTTGTTTATTAAATTATTATAAATTAAATATTCAAAGTTTTTATTTTGCAAACTATTTTATACTTCATTTATGTTCAGGTATTATTATATTATTTGTATTTGGTGTTTTAGTTGACAAATGATTTTTCATTGCAAATAATTTGAAAAGAAAAAAGAAAAGAAAAGAAAAGAAAAATAAAAAAGAAAAGAAAAAAGAAGAAAAAGAAAAAGAAAAAAGAAGGCATAAAAGAATTGAAATAAAAGCCCCATACAATAATAGTAACTTGGCCATACCTTTCAAGCATGGCCAAGTTCTTTTTAAATTTGATGTTGATAGGGTAGTGAATGATTTGGCTAAACAGTTTAATCTTAGCCAAAGTGTCTAGGTTAGATTAGTGAATAAATCTGACCAGACTATCTAATCCCGGTCAGATAGCCCTAGGGTAGAGTAATTTCTTAATCCAACAGTTTAATCTGGGTTAACTGTCATAGGAAACTAGGTTAGAACATAGGTTAATTGCTTTATTGTTCCATTCCAATAAAACCAGTTTGAGGTCAAGATTGCACCATGTTTCAAATGCTTAAAAGATAGTTGGCTGAACCCCCTTGGTAGTGTCTTTTTGAAAAGTTTGGGAAAAACCCATAAAAACGCTTTTATCCTAAGTTTTCCCAACGCATGTTTTCTCCGCGCCTCAGATTATGCTCCTGCACATTTCGACGGTTCTAATCACGGCGCCCAGATCTACGGTGCACAGAGCATTCTGAACCCCCTCGACTGTTCTTCTTTTAACCGAGGGGGGGGGGTGTCTGGAATCGGTAATAAGATTGGCGCACATCTGGACGGCCCAGAGACGAGCGCTTAAATCAACGGTTCAGATTGGATTACGGACCCCCCATCTGTTCTGCCTTTAATGGAGGGGGGGGGGTCCGGAATGAGTGATAAACGATGCGCTAAGATCTGCGGCCAAGAAGAGGGCGCGCAAATCAACGACCCTAATTGGATTTCGGACCCCCCCTGATGATCTGCTTTTAACCGAGGGGGGGGGGGTCCGGAATGGTTTTTTCCCTCTGGAGGGCCCCTTATCATACGTGGCGTCAGTCTATTTGTCCCGAAGTCCCATCACCATCTGCTATCTGACAGCCCCCGTCACATGTGAACGTCATCTTCCACTAGGTTCCACTTGTTCCCGAGTTATGTCCCATCCCGTAATTGCTGTCAGTCCCCTAACCCCTTTCACTCATGAACAGCCCTTTATCGCGACTTTTGCCTCCAATCCCTAGCCGCCACATCACCCGTCCGTATGTTTCGTCCACCGTCACCTGCCATCTCACCCCCAAGTGGCTCGTTGTCCATTTATTTCTAGATAACTTATCCGTTATCCAGCTGACCTATCTCCCGCGCCCAATCGACCCCATTTTTAAATAAAATTACTGTTTTTCCCCATTTTCATTGTTCACTCGTCGCACCAGAAAAACTCATAGCCAGCTCCTCCGTTACATCCCGTCGCCTTCATCCACAGTCAGTCGAACCCACTAACTTCGTGTTTATTGCAGGTACTGTTGCAGAGATGGCGCCAAAGCCAAGACAAGCAGAAGGAGAGGAGAATCCTTTTCTCCCTCCTCCTGTCGACCTAGACAAGATCTCGTTGGTCGACAAAGACAGATTGATCGCTGATACCAAATCTGATTTCGATTTCTCAGACCTCCAGTCATGCCTCAGGGAGGTTTTCCTGGACCAGAGCGATGAAATTGGACTCTGGGAGTCCAATTTACCCCTGTACCTCTTTCCCCAGATCCATCATTTTCTTGAGTTTGCACTTAAATGCCAAGCTCACTATATTCCCGAACAGAGAGCCGTCATATCCTCATCCGGAGACACCCTGTTCCTCATTACGCCCGAAGACATAGACCAGATGATGCAAATTCCCCGTTCAGATTCTGTGTCCCCTTTCAACCTGGAAATCCTTACAGAGTTGTATCAGAAGATGACTTTGCCCCAAAGAGCTCAAATATTCGAGCTTTTCCTTCCCACCTCCGCTCAATTCCCTTCCACAAACCCCCCTTACCCATCGTCCATGTTCTCCACTAAGGGAAATAAAGTCATTTCCTCCCTTTGTGCTCTACTAGGGTACTATTCCGACCAGTGGGTAGATGAGCCCATTCTGGGTTTTCTATCCATTTTCTCCAATGATGAAAAACCCACCACCCAATTTGATTTCAGCACCTTCTTGGCAGACAATATTCACGAACAGTTCATGAATTTTGGCACTGAGGGCATGTTCAGATACTCGTCTATACTGGCATACATGTTTGTCTACTTTCAAGCAGATAAATTTAGTTTTTCCAGGCAGAAAATGGACGCAGATGGAAGGCCTCATCCAGTCACAGCATGGACCTCTTTGTTGAAGCATAACTCCACAGAATACAGCTTCAAAGCATTCATCGACTTGTTCTACCACCCTGTGGTAAGCATGTCGAGCGGCAGGCCCGAGCCTCGAATTAATGACGAAGTCCAGAGAATCCTGCATCTCTCGGATAACACGAAGATCGGGGATTGGTATCTGTATCAAAACCACACCGAGATTAGAGTGTTCGGGTGCAAGTTGACACCTTACAAGCTGCGAAAGTATGTGCCGGTAGGAATCTTTGTGTTAGAGTATATAAGATAGATCATGAATTCAGATGACATCCATTTCGTATCATTGAAGAAGAAGCAACAACTTCGAATCAAGGGGCAGATTGGTTCCTTCATCTGCAACAGTCGAGGCGCCGGGGAAGAAGCTAACAGGATGTTGAAAGAAATGAAGTTCTTTATGAGTTTTCCATGGTACTATGATCCTCATGGGATCATCTCAGAAATGCGGGTGAAGAACAAAAATATCCCGTATGTACATGTGTCCAAGCCGAAGATTGAAAAATTCGCCAATCAGACAGTGTGGGTTCCTGACACCTTGGTCGAAGCGGAACAACAGGTTCCCCTGACCACTGTGCCACCAATGAACACTCCTCAGGTCCCTAAGGAAAAAAGGCCTTGACAAGAGTCATCTCCGCCTGTCACGGAGCTATCGTCTGAAGAGTTCCAGTTGCACACAAAGAGGCCCAAGACAACCACAGTTCCTGGCCCTATGGGGGAGAAAGAAACCCCGCCTACTACAGTGGTCATGTCTATCATCCCACCTTTCGGCTCAAGCCTGCATAAGGTTATCGCCCCAGCAGTGCCAAGGAAATCCTCAGACTCCCAACTGGACACTTAGTCGGGCAAGACTGGGCCCAAGTTGAGCATTTTCGAGAAGTATGAGCTGATTAAGAAAAAGAATCAGACCCTTATCAGAAGTACTTACGCTCAATTTCGAAAGCAGACGTCGACTACACAGCATAGGTTGTTGTCTGCATTTGACACAGAAAAGGGTAGGATGCACATGGCCTTCCTCCAGGCGTAAGTACCAGACCCCAAGGTGATTACAGATTACAAGAGGGCCACCTTCGAATTTCAGATGAAGGACGTGCACCCAACAGATTAGATGGATCTGCACAAACAGACAGGGGATATGGTATTCCATACATTGGCGCATGCTTCTGCTTCTGCAGCCAAATTGCAGGTGTCGCTCAACAATGCTCAAACGCAACTCAAGCTGGAGAAGATATCGTCATTTGCAAAGGACAATAGAATCAAGACGTTAGAGGAGCTGGTCCTCAAGATCGGCTATGATCCCTCGAACGTCAAAGATGCAGAAGAGATGATAAAGAAGAAGAATGCAGACATCGCCTCCTTGAGGAAACAACTGAAGCTATCGCCTACAGAAGACTCACAGGCAAAGGAGATAGCATAGAAAGAAGGGGAGAAGGACGAAATGCTCAAACTGCTTATGGAGTAGAATGCTCGGCTCAAAGAAATGGAAGCAGAGATGGAGAGATTATTAAAGGAGAAGGAACAGATGAAGCCAATGGAATTCATTCCATTGAGCGCCATTCTGATTTCAAGAGCAAGCACAACAACAGTGACAGTAATCCCATCTGCAACATCAATGACACCACAAGAGGGGACAGTCGACCTAGCAAAATCCATGGAAAAGATGAACCTGCAAAAGACAAAAATCAACAGGCTTAAGAAGGAAGTTGAGAACCTCCAGGAACTCAAAACTTCTTTCGAGACCAGTCTCTCCAAAGAAAAGCAGGTAACTGAGCAACTCAAGAAGGAACTACAGCAGCTCCAAAAGAAAACAGTGGCAGGGAAGACTTTGGCTGAGGTCAAAGAGAATGTATGGATAGACATCACAAAGTCCATAAATGAGATATGGCCCATGATCCAAATTATGTTTGAACAGAATGAGTTGGTCCAGAGGAGCAAACAGACCATTGAGAAGATCAGAGTAGAATTGGGAGATAGACCAACTCTGACAAATGATATCATCAAATTCCTTAATTCTAAGACCAGAGAAGAGCTAGAAGAGTTGAAGATCGAGGACAGAACAGAGACCATCCTTGAGGTCAAAAGCATTTTGATAAAGAGAGGATTAATGCTTCAACTGGAAGAAAAGGTTCAGACCATGGACCTAGGGGTACAAAAATTCTTCAGCAAGATTGATGCTCTCCAGAAGAAAGGTCTCCCGGGTCTGAAGGTTATCAATGATAAACTGATGACACTCCCAGATTACAAAAAGAGACTGTCTGAAGTGTCTAAGCACAGTTCAAATTTTGCTGGCATACAAGGGAGCATCACCGACAAATCATTCCTGGACGCTCTTTAGTTGGACATCAGTATCCAACATGAGATTCGATACATATTCCTCACTAAGCCCACATTCTCCAAGTATACTGAAATGGACGAAGTGTATCGGAGACTGCTCAAAGTTACTGTTCCTAGTCATCTCAGATGGGAGGAACTCTGCGATCTGCTCGATTAGAAGATGAGTTTTCCAGGTCCAGTCACTTGTCCAGTCATATGAAGTCGTGCAAAGGCTTCATCAACGATCTACCCAGAAATTCCGCGTGCAATTGCACCAAGTCATCAAACAGTTTGATTAGTTAAATTAATTAGGCTAAAAATAGAATTAACACGTCCTGATCAGTTATGACAGGAACGTTTGTAATTTGAGTTATATATACTTCACCTTTCGAAGTATTGAGGGTTGTTGATCTTCACACCTTGATGCTATCAGACTGCAACATTTTTGAAGAGATCTGCCATTAATAAAAGGAGGCACTTTTACAGGATTCTTGCGTGTATTCAATGGTGATGTTTATTCTCTAAGTTGAATGTTATTCTTGCTTTGTGATCATATTGTTTTTCTAAAACTAATCTTTAAGAATAACGAATGTTGCAGGATTTATCTAGGATACCCTGTTTCTGACTCGAAAGATTTTAGTGTTTATCTTCTGGTGTTTTCAATTAAGGAATTCTTCACTGCTTCTTAGTTGAATTTATCTTTCTCATCTTTTCTTCTGCCCATCATTTAAGCTACTAAAAGATACAATGAGTATATTATCTCGCCCTGTAGAAATCTTCCTTTGCGTTTCTGGTTTGTATCTCATGTTTACTATAACACGGACCCCATAGCCCAATGGAGGTGTAGACTGTCTCAACCAATTCAAAAAAACTTTGACAACAAAACCTACCTTTTTCTTTACCTAGCCTAATATCTAAAAGTGAAAATATAGCTAAATCATATAGAGAGATCCCTCTCTGAAGCTGGAAGGGCTAGATCCCAGCTTTAAAAGTGGTTGGATAAAGTTACCTTTGTAGATTTCTTTTGTTTCAACCTCAAGGAAATTTACAAAGTGCTAACATAATGGCGACTCCACTGGGGAAGAACTAAAAATTGATAACTTCACATTTTCTTTCCCCTAAAAAAAAAGTTCAATTTTGAGAAGAAAGTAATGTTTAGAGGTTGATCAAACTTTGTACATATTATTTTCAGACTCGCAAAATTAAAAAATATATATATAAAAAACCAAAAAGAGTTCTGGTTTCCAAGAAAGTTCATACTCGATCTCATCCAAACCCAGAACCCGCGATAGTGATAGATAACCCCGAGCAGTTGCTCAGGCGAAAGACCTTAGCTGTCGTTTCAGGGAGTTGTATTCCCCTTCATAAGTCTCCTTCCTTTTCAGAGAAGCTTGTTGCCTCTCAAAACCCTGACCTCGATACTTTTCCACAGTGAAACCTGGTTAGAACACGGTCTGATAGTTTTGTGACTGGAATCGTCTTTGACCCAACTGTGTTGCAACCCCGAACCCCCGAAGTTCAGTCTCCCACGACTAAACCACAAATCACTCCTTCAGTGCTATCCCATTCCTCTTCGTCCTCGTCTTCAGTCGCTACCTCGCCGACCATCCAGGTTGTCGTCCCGCCTCCTCCACCCATCATGACAACTCGATATGCTCCTCTGGTGTTGGCTGCACCGCTACATGCCATGCCCCAAGACTATCAAACTAGACTTCCACAGTTCGATGCAACATGACCTTTAAATGCCCAACAACATGTTGACAAAATGAATGATTATTTTGACTTGCAAGAAGTTGATGAGACCGATGTTCAAATGAGGTTGTTTACTCAAAGTTTGACAGATGACGTCAAAAAATGGTTCAAATCTTTACCTGCCACCTCAATCCCTGACCTTGTCATTTTTCAAAGGAGTTTTCTCGACAAATGGGAGGTAAAGAAAAACCCTCTCCAAATACTGTCAGAATACGAAAATATAAGAAGAAATCAAGGTGAGACGGTACAATATTACTGCACCCGTTTCAACAACCTATACAATGCAATCCCAACTGAAATCAAACCTCCACAGGGTTTGGCATTGATTAAATTCCCTGATGGATTTGATGCCGACATGTCATATCAACTAAGAGAAAGAAACTCTACCACCCTGGAGGATATGTAGAAAAGTTCTATTAGTGTGGAGGCCAATCTATTGGCAAAAAGGGAACGTCAGAGGTCAGAAAGGAGAGTCACAATTAAAGAAGAACCTTCCACATTGAAAACAGATTCCAAATTGGATTCTTTGACCAGAGTAGTGGAACTAATGATGGAAAGACTTACTATGTCAGACATAAATCCTCCAAGAGACAACCCACCTGCTCCTCAGGTTCGGAATCCTAACTTCAGGAGAAACCCTCCTCAAATCAGACAGAGAGATCCTAGGGATCAAAGAGAACAGAGAGGCCCAGATCAACAAATCCGACCTCCCTTGCAAGAAAATTATGCTGATGAAGGGGGGGATGTGATTGAGGAATTGGAGGACACTCACATCAATCTCATGGGCATTCACGACAACGAGGCTATTTTCCTTACCCAAGAAGAGAAAGAACTCTTTCTGCTAAATCAAACAAAGGTAAGTAAAGAAGCTGAAGATGTAGAACAACAGGCATTCGAAAATGCCATTCTGGACGTACACCGACAGTACAATCTGTGGAGTAAGAAGATAGAAAGGAGTTCCCCAAAAAAGACCACTGAAACAAAGAAGGTAGTTGAAACCAAGAAGACCTCTGAGCCATCTGCAGAGAAGATTCCTGAGAAGGGTACTACAGAGAAGATTCTGGAGAAGGATACTGCTGAGAAGATTCCTGAGAAGGGTACTGCAGAGAAGATTTCGGAGAAGGGTACTGCTGAGAAGATTCCTGAGAAGGGTACTGCAGAGAAGATTTCGGAGAAGGGTACTGCTGAGAAGATTCCTGAGAAGAATAAAGTCGATGCTCCCGTGAAGAAAAACATTACCATTCTGAAAAGGCCGTCACAACCGGAGGTTTCACTTGTTGACCCACCAAGTACTTCTGGCTAGAAGAGCGCGGTGGACAAACTAGAATTGATGAGACAAGGCAGAACCCCTACACCTTTCAGCCTTGAGGGGGAATTGGCCAAAATAAAAATTCACATCCCACTTACAGAGTTGATGAACAGAGACGGTTATCATTCCCAGGTGATTAAAGCACTGGCTATCGAACCTGACATGGGCACAAAGGCCTTAACCATTGGAGCGACAAATCATTCAGACACAGTGAACCTTACTGACAATCACCTCGAGCTTCTTTTCGGACCTGAAGTAGATGGTCGAGATGATACAGGTGAGGTCGCTCCTTTTTACATCAGTCTGAACATACATGACTTGATCTTGCATAACGCTATGCTAGATTCGGGTGCCTCTCACAATCTGATGCCTAAAGCAGTAATGGAAAAGCTGGGACTAGAGGTCACCAGACCATACAAGGATTTACACTCATTCGACTCCAACAAAGTTAAATGTAATGGTTTGATCAAGGATCTATGCATCACCTTGGTTCAGATTCCTGCGAAAAGCATGGTAATGGATGTGGTGGTTGCAGACATCCCACCGAAGTATGGAATGTTGCTATCTCGGTCTTGGGGGGCGAAGTTGAAAGGAACCGTGCAGCTGGATATGTCTTATGCCACTATCCCAGTGTTTGGGCAACAGAGGAGGTTGTACAAAGAAACATTGATGAAGTATATGGTTAGTAGCCAAGAGAAACCGCACAATTATCCCCTTTACGCTGCGCATTCCGATTTAGATTCGTTTATCTTGTACAATGACGGTGACACGGGAGAGAAAGATACTCAGTTGGTGGAAGACACATCTAGTCAAGATGAAGGCCATGAAAGAATTGAGGTAGCAAAGATGAAGAACGTAATAACTGAAGAGTTACCTGCTGATTTCTGGAGTATGGATTTTGATGGAGCCGTGAGCAAAGAAGGAGCTGGAGCAGGAGTCTGGTTGCACAATCACATAAACAGGTACTCAGAAAATCATTCTTACAAGTTAAATTTCCAGTGCACTAACAACATTGCTGAGTATGAATCCTTGATGCTTGGTCTGAAACTTTTGAAAAAAGTTGGTGCTAAATAGATTATGGTAAGAGGTGATTCTGAGTTGATAATAAAGCAAATTAAAGGTGAGTATGCTGTGAAACACCCACGTCTTAGAGCTTATAGGAATGTTGTTCTTGATGCCTTGAGGTGTTTTACTGAAGTTGACTTCTAGGTAATGCCGAGGGGACATAATATTCTGGCAGACGGATTGGCCACCTCAGCAGCCACCTGTAAGATTCCTTTCTGCCCGACTTGTCCATATACTGTTGAGGTGAAATGTAGGCCAACCGTTCTCGATAATATCAGGTACTGGCAAGTGTTTGGTAATGACGATCAAATTGAAGATTTTCTGCAATGCAAAAACGATTTTGAATGTACAAATATAGATTTAGAGAATGAAGATGAAAAGTAAATAATTCTGATTTTGAAATTGATAGTGTAAATACTGTAGATTCAGGAGAATTAGGCGATGATAAAATGGATGCCGATGTTTTACAGTTAAAAAGAAATGTTTTACCTAGAGGTCTTGTTCCTTTAGAAGACTTGTTTGACTGTAACGACGTAGCCAAAAAAACAAAAATAGAAGCCCATGGACAAGAGGTAGAAGACTGTAATATAGGGACTGAAGAGAAACCTAGGATGGTCAAACTGTCTAAATCATTACCCCCAGAGAAAAAACTCAAATACATTGAGATGTTCAAATAATATTCGGATGTCTTTTCTTGGGGCTATGAAGATTTGAAAGCCTATGATACCAACATCATACAACATAGGATTCCAATAAAAGAAGACCAAAAACCGTTTAGGCAGAAACTTAGGAGGATAAATCCCAAGTTGCTCCCTCTGATAGAAAAGGAAATCAAGAAAATGTACGATGCCAAGATCATAGTTCCATTGCATTTTTCCAAGTGGGTCTCTAATCTGGTCTCTACACGTAAGAAAACCGAGGAAATCAGACTTTGCATAGATTTTTGAAATATGAATAAAGTATCCCTGAAAGATAATTACCCCTTGCTGAAAATGGACCGCATCCTACAAAGGGTGGTTGGGTCCAGTCGAATTTCTCTGCTAGACGGTTTCTCGGGTTACAATCAAGTCCTAGTTCACCCGGATGACCAAGACAAAACCACTTTCACCACACCATGGGGTACTTTCATGTATGTGAAAATGCCTTTTGGTCTGATGAACGCAGGAGCCACTTTCTAGAGGGCCATGGATATCACCTTTGTGGAAGAATCAGGTAAGTTTATTGTCGTCTATTTAGATGACGTGACTATGTTTTCCCAATCCAATGAATAACACCTAAGGCACCTCAGATGAGTTTTTGAGAAATGTAGAAGGTTTGGGATTTCTCTAAATCCTAAGAAGAGTCTTTTTGGGTTAGAAGAAGGAAAACTGCTGGGACACATCATCTCCAAAGATGGAATCAAAATAGACCCTAGCAGAATCGAGGCCATACAAAATTTAGAACATCCAAGAAACCTCAAAGAACTACAGTCTTTTATCGGAAGAATTAACTTTCTACGAAGATTCATTCCCAATCTGGTAGAACTTCTCAGGAACATTACAAACATGCTTAAAAAGGATGTAAAAATAAAATGGGACTCTGAGTCCAGATAATCTTTCGAACAAGTCAAACGAGCACTCACGGAAGCCCCTGTTTTGATCAGTCTAGATTTTACTAAGGATTTCTACCTCTTTTCTTTCGCCTCTGAACATACTATAGCAGCGGTGTTACTGTTAGTAAAGCATTAAGGGACGCTGCTCTGAATTACAAGATAATGGAGAAACAAGCTTTTGCTTTGGTAAAAGCCATAAAAGACTTTAGAGTCTACATTCTTCATTCCCACAACATAGCTTATGTTCCGAATGCGGTAGTAAAGGACATCTTGACATAGGACAATCCGGATGGAAGACGGGGAAAATGGATTGCTGTCATTTTAGAATACGATATAGAGATTAATCCCACCGAACTAATCAAAGGTCAAGGCCTTGCTAAATTAATGGCTGAATCTAACTTCCATGCTCTTGACATTAATTTTCTAGATGTGGCAGATGAACAGGGCGAGATGGCGACTCCAAGCGTGAGAGAGGTATTTCTCAACTCTCCATGG
>ML784222.1:271016-301512 GCA_009831015.1 Picea engelmannii | reverse complement strand
CCCCCTTACCCGTCGTCCATGTTCTCCACTAAGGGAAACCAAGTCATTTCCTCCCTTTGTGCCCTGCTAGGGTACTATTCCGACCAGTGGGTAGATGAGCCCATTCTGGGTTTTCTATCCATTTTCTCCAATGATGAAAAACCCACCACCCAATTTGATTTTAGCACCTTCTTGGCAGAAAATATTCACGAACAGTTCATGAATTTTTTCATTGAAGGCATGTTCATATACTCGTCTATACTGGCATACATGTTTGTCTACTTTCAAGCAGATAAATTTAGTTTTTCCATGCAGAAAATGGATGCAGATGGAAGGCCTCAGCCAGTCACAGCATGGACCTCTTTGTTGAAGCATAACTCCATAGAATACAGCTTCAAAGCATTCATCGACCTGTTCTACCACCCTGTGGTAAGCATGCTGAGCGACAGGCCCGAGCCTCAAATTAATGACGAAGTCCAGAGAATCCTGCATCTCTCAGATAACACGAAGACCGGGGATTGGTACCTGTATCAAAACCACACCGAGATCAGAGTGTTCGGGTGTGAGTTGGCACCTTACAAGCTGCCAAAGTATGTTCCGGTAAGAATATTTGTGTTAGAGTATATAAGACAGATCATGAATTCAGATGACATCCATTTCGTATCATTGAAGAAGAAGCAGCAACTTCGAATCAAAGGGAAGATTGGTTCCTTCATCTGCAACAGTCGAGGCACCGAGGAAGAAGTTGATAGGATGTTGAAAGAAATGAAGTTCTTTATGAGTTTCCCATGGCACTATGATCCTCATGGGATCATCTCAGAAATGTGGGTGAAGAACAAAAATATCCCGTATGTACATGTGTCCAAGCCCGGGATTGAAAAATTCGCCAATCAGACAGTGTGGGTGCCTGACACCTTGGTCGAAGTGGAACAACAAGTTCCCCTGACCACTGTGCCACCAACGACCACTCCTCAGGTCCCTAAGGAAAATAGGCCTCGACAAGAGTCATCTCCGCCTGTCACGGAGGTATCATCTGAAGAGTTCCAGTTGCACACAAAGAGGCCCAAGACAACCACAGTTCTTGGCCCTACGGGGGAGAAAGAAACCCCGCCTACCACAGTGGTCAAGTCTATCATCCCACCTTTCGGCTCAAGCCTACATAAGGATATCACCCCAACAGTGCCAAGGAAATCCTCAGACTCCCCACTGGACACTCAGCCGGGCAAGACTGGGCCCAAGTTGAGCATTTTCGAGAAGTATGAGTTGATTAAGAAAAAGAATTAGACCCTTATCAGCAGTACTTACACTCAATTTCGAAAGAAGACGTCGACTGTGCAACATAGGCTGCTTTCTGCATTTGACACAGAAAAGGGCAGGATGCACATGGCCTTCCTCCAGGCGCAAGTACCAGACCCCAAGGTGATTACAGATTACAAGAGGGCCACCTTCGAATTCCAGACGAAGGATGTGCACCCAGCAAATCAGATGGATCTACACAAACAGATAGGGGAGATGGTATTCCATACATTGGCGCATGCTTCCGCTTCTACAGCCAAATTGCAGGTGTCACTCAACAATGCTCAAACACAGCTCAAGCTGGAGAAGATATCATCCTTTGCAAAGGACAATATAATCAAGACGTTAGAGGAGCTGGTCCTCAAGATCGGCTATGATCCCTCGAATGTCAAAGCTGCAGAAGAGATGATAAAGAAGAAGAATGTAGACATCGCCTCCTTGAAGAAACAGCTGAAGCTCCCGCCTACAGAAGACTCGCACGCAAAGGAGATAACAGAGAAAGAAGGCGAGAAGGATGAAATGCTCAAACTGCTTATGGAGAAGAATGCACAGCTCAAAGAAATGGAAGAAGAGATGGAGAGATTATTAAAGGAGAAGTAACAGATGAATCCAATGGAAGTCATTCCATTGAGCGCCATTCCGATTTCAGGAGCAAGCACAACAGCAGTGACAACAATCCCATCTGCAACATCAGTGACACCACAAGAGGGGTCAACCGACCTCACCAAATCCATGGAAAAGATGAACCTGCAAGAGACAGAAATCAGTAGGCTTAAGAAGGAAGTTGAGAACCTCTAGGAACTCAAAACTTCTTTTCAAGTCAGTCTCTCCAAAGAAAAGCAGGTAACTGAGCAACTCAAGAAGGAACTACAGCAGCTCCAAAAGCAAACAGTGGCATGGAAGACTTTGGTTGAGGTCAAAGAGAATGTATGGAAAGACATCACAAAGTCCATAAATGAGATATGGCCCATGATCCAAATTATGTTTGAACATAATGAGTTGGTCCATAGGAGAAAACAAACCATTGAGAAGATCAGAGTAGAATTGGGAGATAGACCAACTCAGGCAAATGATATCATCAAATTCCTCAATTCTAAGAACAGAGAAGAGATAGAAGAGTTGAAGATCGAGGACAGAACAAAGACCATCCTTGAGGTCAAAAGAGTTTTAACCAAGAGAGGATTAATGCTTCAACTAGAAGAAAAGGTTCAGACCATGGACCTAGGGGTACAAAAATTCTTCGGCAAGATTGATGCTCTCCAGAAGAAAGGTCTCCTTGGTCTGAAGGTTATCAATGATAAAATGATGACACTCCCAGATTACAAAAAGAGACTGTCTGAAGTGTCTAAGGACAGTTCAAAGTTTGCTGGCATACAAGGGAGCATCACCGACAAAGCATTCTTGGACGCTCTTCAGTTGGACATCAGTATCCAACATGAGATTCGATACATATTCCTCACTAAGCCCACATTCGCCAAGCATACTGAAATGGACGAAGTGTATCAGAGACTACTCAAAGTTACTGTGCCTAGTCATCTCAGATGGGAGGAACTCTACGATCTGCTCGATTAGTAGATAAGCTGTCCAGGTCCAGTCACCTGTCCAGTCAGATGAGGTCGTGCAAAGGCTTCATCAACGATCTACCCAGAAATTACGCGTGCAATTGCACCAAGTCATCAAGCAGTTTGATTAGTTAAATTAGTTAGGCTAAAAATAGAATTAGCATGTCCTGATTAGTTATGACAGGAACGTTTGTAATTTGAGTTATATATACTTCACCTTTCGAAGTATTGAGGGTTGTTGATCTTCACACCCTGATGCTATCAGACTGTAACATTTTTGAAGAGATCTGCCATTAATAAAAGGAGGCACTTTTACAAGATTCTTGCGTGTATTCACTGGTGATGTTTATTCTCTAAGTTGAATGTTATTCTTTCTTTGTGATCATATTGTTTTTCTAAAACTAATCTTTAAGAGTAACGAATGTTGCAGGATTTATCTAGGATACCCTATTTCTGACTCGAAAGATTTTAGTGTTTATCTTCTGGTGTTTTCAATTAAGAAATTCTTAACTGCTTCTTAGTTGAATTTATCTTTCTCATCTTTTCTTCTGCCCATCATTTAAGCTACTAAAAGATCCAATGAGTATATTATCTCGCCCTGTAGAAATCTTCCTTTGCGTTTCTGGTTTGTATCTCATGTTTACTATAACACAGACCCCATAGCCCAATGGAGGTGTAGACTGTCTCAACCAATTCAAAAACCTTTTGACAACAAAACCTACCTTGTTCTTTACCTAGCCTAATATCTAAAAGTGAAAACATAGCTAAATCATATAGAGAGATCCCTCTCTGAAGCTGGAAGGGCTAGATCCTAGCTTTAAAAGTGGTTGAATAAAGTTACCTTTGTAGATTTCTTCTGTTTCAACCTCTAGGAAATTTACCAAGTGCTAACATAATGCATTTTAACATAATCTTAACTTAATATTAAGAATTAATATTATTAAATATAAATATTATTTATATAATTTTAATATTAAAAATTAATATTATTAAATTTAAATAAAGTGCAAAATATATTATTATTTAATCTTAACTTAATATTAAAAATTAATATTATTAAATATACATATTATTTATATAATTTTAATATTAAAAATTAATATTATTAAATTTAAATAAAGTGCAAAATATATTATTATTTCAAAGAAGTTTAAATATTTATAATTGATATATCAATAAATTGAATATATATATATATATATATATATATATATATATATATATATATATATATATATATATATATATATATATATATATATATAAAATTTAAATTTATGTTAATTTGTTTTATTATTATTATAAAGAATTTTTTTTATTATTAGCATTTTAGACATACACATCTACATGGTATACAAGTAATTAATGACCATTTTCAATTGATTTTATTAATTAATGAATAATTTTGACAATTGATTTGTATGGTTATTTAAGTGACATTTATAACAATTCCATTTTTGTTGCACACACATTCTTAGAATAATGAAACATATGAATAAACATACAACAATATAAAACAACAAAACATTATTAGTCTAGTCTCTTAACCATGCAACAACATATAATCAAAATAAGAAAGAGACAAGAGAAAAAGGAGAGTACACTAGATATACATGGTAAAACCTTAAAATGAGTAAACATCCACTAGAAGGTATTGTTTTTCTTATTTTTGGGAGAATTATCTCACATTCATCATGCATAAAAATACTATTGTTATCATGTATTATATAAAAAAGTGAAATCAGATTTATCCCATATGTATTATTGTGACATATTTTTAGCTATATAATAAGAGACCCATTAAACACACACAATACAAAAACATTGAGAAGGATCACATAGTGATCATATACTTTGTAATGATGTGGAGATGGAGTGTGATGTATGAGAGGTTTTACAAGTATATTTGGTGTACTCTCCTTTTTACTCCTTTTCTCTTTCTCTTTTTTATTGTGATTATATGTTGTTGTATGGATAAGAAACTAGACTAATAATGTTATGTTGTTTTATATTGTTGTATGTTTATTCATGTATTCTCAGTATTCTAACACACACTCAAGTCATTTAAAAAGTTTTTTTCTATAGATTTCTTGCACAAGGTTGTATTTTAATGTTAAAAAAATATCTGGTTACATTATTTCTAAAGTTTCAATATAATGAAAAATCATTATACTTTATTTCTATCAACAATGCTAACAATTTGAACTTTTGAATCTTCTCTTTGCTTAAATATACCTTTTCTTTCTTATTGTCTTACAAAACTAAAATATTATTTACTCTTCTTCTTGTAGTTTTCTTGGGTAAAAAAATGGAATTCAATTCATTTTGATCTACAAATTAGAATACAAATACAACATGTACTCGTTTTGGTGAAGTACAAAAAATTTTATTTAAGAAAAATCCATATGTGTTTCAGTGGACTAAATCACACATGTATTTTTGACCTATCTTGCATGTCAAATGACCTACTAGGCTCGATCGAGCCAACGTGAGTGGATTTTTTAAAAGATGGATTGTATCTTAAAGATCCACCAAATTTTTGTAGTCACTCAAAATCATATACACAATTTGATTGTAATGTTATAATGATTATATGATAGATCCATTGATTCTATGAACACTTGTACATAAATACATTCATCTCTTACAGGATTGAGACATAAAAAATACCTTAGAGAGGATAAGTTGGATGAAGACACTCATCTCTCATGGGACTGAGACATAAAAGAAACCTTATAGAGGGGAAGATGGATGAAACCCATGTGATTAAAAAATCACTTACAAGGATGAGCTATAGAAGACAATGAACTTCACATAACTCTAAAATCATGTCTAAACTCCACTAAGAAAAGAACCACGAAAAATGTAGCCTCCTTTCTCATTTTTTCCTTGCTTCACCACCATGAACTACAAATAAGGTAACATCTAAGCAAGAAAAAAGGAGAATATTTAGTTTAGAGAGTTGTTGAAATGGTTTGGGTAGAATTGTTGGTTTTGGAGGTCTTGTGTACCTTCAATGATAAAACCATAACAATTCAAAAATGGGTTGTTTAATTGCAATTCAAAAATTGGTGCGAAGAAGAACAAATCCAATTTCATGACTCCCACTCTCACCCACTCTCACCCATGGTACTAGTTGGGATTGAAGATTCAGGAATCAAAGAGATTGCTAGCGAAGCATGTTCACTTCACCCATTTGTCACAAAATGAGATGTGGATCCACATTGTTACTTAATCTCTACCAGTGAATTATTAGTAATTTTGACAAAATATTTATCAACATAAATTCCAAATAAATAATTATATTAACTTTATTCCCATAACTAACTATCAATGTCCTCAATTTAAAGTGAACTATAAGCAATGTCCTGAATTTAAAGTGAACTATAAAATAATAAGAAATGTCCTGAATTTAAAATGAACTATAAAATAATAATGGAATAATGGAAAAAACATTAAGATCAAACACAAAGCTTATTCATAAGGAATCAACATCAGTATGCCTTTGTGACATTCATTTACATCATACTCATTCTAAACATTTTAAATATCATACATATTTGCCATAAATGCATGGCATGGAATTTTAATGTAATTTGTTTTAACATGGAATTATATAAAACATAAAAGTGAAATTTCAATATAATTTATTTTAAACATGAAAATATGAAAAATATGAAAAATGTGAGTGTTTTACCAACTTTGTCATAATATCAATGTTTTACCTACTTTTATCTTAAGTGCCCAACACTGAATGGGCGTTTGTCTGGGCTTTTGTTCACCCATTTCAGTCTTTCTGGGCTCTCTAAAAGATGGTTGTCCCATATGACTGTTTTTGAAAAAAGGAGGCTTGTTTCCCTTTTGCCTAAGCTCTTTCTTAAACTTCCTCTGGTTGTCCCAAGCCTTCCGAAAAGTAGGATTTTCTCTCTGCTGCTCATATAAGAATTTCTCCCTCCTTATCATTTCTTCCATGGTCTTAGGGTCATCATACTAAATCTTGTCACCAATAGAAGGTGGAAATCCACTTAAATACTTTTGAATATTTACGGTCTCTTCCTTGACGAATGGGATGTACTTTAGCAATTCGAGAAATCTTTGTTCGGATTCAGCAATGGTCATGTTGTCCAACTTAAGTTCAAATAAGTATTTCATCTTTCTGTCATAATATCTCTTAGTCAAATACTTCTTCTCGAAATACCTCTTGAATTCCTTCCATGTGATATCTTTCTCTCTAATGTGTTGCACCTGCACAACTTGATCCCACCACATGGATGCTTTTCCTTTTAGTTGATACATCGCAATTCTTCCTTCAGAATGAGAGGAATAATTCTACAATTGGAAGTACTTCCTCATGCCTAGCAGCCATGTCTCGACATCTTCTTCCTTCTGGTGTTCTCCATCAAACGTGGGAGGCTTAAAATCTTATTGATTTCCCCTTTCAGTTCATCCACTCCAGACCTCCTATGATTCCTGGTAGGAGATGGGCTTGAACTACTGTCTGCTTCCTTACTAGAATTCTTTGGGGAGTGACGATGATGTCTGCTAACACTCCTCGATCTTCTTTTCCTCTCAAGGGTCCCACGACTCCCTGTTTTGCTTGAGTCAATCTCTTTTTCCAATTTATTTTCTATTCTTTCTAGACTCTTCAACAACTTTAAGTTGAATTCACCTTGTTTATCTTGAGTTTTCTTGATCTTTCTACTATCTGTTCAGTGATTTTGGGCATCTTTCTGCAATTTTTCAATGATTTTCATCATATGCCCTTCTTTATTTATCTCTTATCTATGACCATTGGACTTTGATCCTTAAACTCCCAAATGAACATCCATCCCTTTAGATTCATTCTCTGAATTGGAAACATTCTATTCTTTCCCCATTTATTTTCCCTCTGTGGTAACTCTAAATGGTTCTGGCCTTCATTAAATTTCTGCAAACACAACGTGCAGACAACCGAAATTTGTCAGGTCATCTCTCCTTAACAATTCCACACATTCAAAACCAATCAGATTTAAGAAAATGTTTCGATTTCATGAATTTTCCGAGCTCTGCTTGGCTTTGTAACTTTCGAGTGAAAGCCCCCTCATTCTTAGTCCCTAACCCATGTGATCACGGGTCGTGACCAAATGATAAACTACTAGGTGCTACTTGGGCTTTTGGCATTCAGAGAGTTTCAAGGGACACACAACTACCTCCTGGAATTTTGATTATCGAATTCGTGAACTCGGGTCGATCAACGGTCCACGTTTACCCATCATCCAATGGTTGGGACTCACTGTGGTCCTTCCATCATCGAAGTTTTCGAGAGTTCGAGACCTTGGGGTTTCAGGGTTTTAGACCTCGGGATTTCCCACACTTGTTTCCTCCCAACCTTCTGACATCCTAAATTTCGATTTCCTTTACCCTTCGGGCCCACATAGTACAGTTGTCTCCAATTACCACAGTGGCAGGTGGTACGCTTAGGAAGGTCCACATCACCTTCAATGACATCATCGGGTCCTACCACATTCACTTTTCTTTTCGGGACTTTGGGTTTCAAGAGTTTGTGCATCAACACACCTCACTTTTCCCAATAGCCAAAATTTTGAAATTGTGACTTACTAAGAAAGAGGGGGCTTTCAATCGAAAGTTATGGAGCTGAGCAGATCTCGGAAAATTCGTGAAATCGAAACATTTTCTTAAATCAAATTGGTCTTGAATGTGTGTAATTGTTAAGGAGAGATAACCTGAAAAATTCTGGTTGTCTGCATGTTGTGTTTGTGGAAGTTTAATGAAGGCCAGAACTGTTTAGAGTTGCCGCAGAGGGAAAATAAATGGGGAAAGCACATAATGCTTCTAGTTCAGAGAATGAAGCTAAAGGGATGGATGTTCATTTGGGAGTTGAAGGATAAAACTCCAATGGAGATACAGAAGAGATAGATAAAGAAGGGCATATGATGAAAATCATTGAAAAAATGCAGAAAGATGCCCAAACTCACCGAACACATAGTAGAAAGATCAGGAAAAATCAGGATAAAGAAGGTGAATTCAACTTAAAGTTGTTGAAGATTCTGGAAAGAATAGAAAAGAAATTGGAAAAAGAGAGTGACTCAAGAAAAACAGGGAGTCGCAGGACCCCTGAGAGGAAAAGAAGATCGAGGAGTGTTAGAAGACATTGTCGTCGCTCCCCAAAGCATTCTAGTAAGGAAGCACGTAGTATTTCAAGCCCATCTCCTACTAGGAAGCATAGGAGGTCTGGAGTGGATGAACTGAAAGGGGAAATGAATAAGATTAAGCCTCTCACGTTTGATGGAGAACACTAGAAGGAAGAAGATGTTGAGACATGGCTGCTAGTCATGAGGAAGTACTTTCAATTACAGAATTATTCCTCTCATGCCGAAGGAAGAATTGTGATGTATCAACTGAAAGGAAAAGCATCCATGTGGTGGGATCAACTTGTGCAGGTGTAACGCATTAGAGAGAAAGATATCATGTGGAAGGAATTCAAGAGGTATTTCGAGAAGAAGTATTTGACTAAGAGATATTATGACAAAAAGATGAAAGATTTATTTGAACTTAAGTTGGGAAACATGACCATTGATGCATACAGACGAAGATTTCTAGAATTGCTAAAGTACGTCCCATTCATCAAGGAAGATATCGTAAAGATTCAAAGGTATTTAAGTGGATTTCCACCTTCTATTGGTGGAAAGATTCAATATGATGACCCTAAGACCATGGAAGAAATGATAAGGAGGTAAAAATGATTATATGAGAAGTAAAGAGAAAAGCCTACCTTTCAGAAGGCTTGGTACAACCAGAGGAAGTTTAAGAAAGAGCTGAGGCAAAAGGTAAACATGCCTCCTTTTTTCAAAAGTAGTCCTATGGGACAACCATCATTTAGAGAGCCCAGAAAGGCTGAAGTGGGTGAACAAAGGCCAATATAGATACCCATTCAGTGTTGGGGTTGTCATGGAAACCATAAGTACAAAGATTGTCCCCACAAAAAAGGCAAAGAGAGAGATGTCCATAATGTACAGCAAGTGGAAAAAGTGGAGGACATGGGTAGTAGAATGCCAAGGATATACACATCCCTGGACAACAAGAAAGCTGAATATTAGTCGCACATGATTGAAGTGGAAGGTATGATTAACAACCATGCCTTTACTATTTTAATTGATTCTAGGGATACCATAGTTATATAGATCCTAGAGCGGTGGAAAGTTTGCATTTGTCGAGAAGAAAACATGAAAATTCTTGGTTAGTGTAGTTGGCTACAGAAACCAAGAGGAAAGTCACTGAGTTAGTTAAATCCTGTCCAGTGGAAATGAATGGACTGGGCACGAAGACTAAATTGAACATTCTGCCTTTAGGCTCTTATGAATGTTTAATTGGGATGGATTGGTTGGAATAGCACCATGCCATCCTCGATTGTCATAGCAAGGCATTCACTTGCCTGGATGAGGAAGGAAATCAGAAAATAGTCCAAGGAATTCCTAGAGTTGTTGTTGTTAGGGAAATCTCAACAATGCAGCTGAAGATGTGCTACAGGAAAGGTTGTCAATTATTTGCAACCCATATGGAGGAAACATCTAAGGATGAGGTCTCAAAGATTGGAGACCATGCAGTACTAAATAAGTTTGAGGATATATTTCAGGAGGTACTCGGACTACCTCTGAAGAGAGATATTGATTTCTTTGTAAACTTAATTCCTAGAGAAACTCTAGTGTCGAAAGCGCATTATAGAATAAGTATGCCAGAGATGAAAGAGTTGCAATTTCATATTGAAGAGATTTTGAAGAAGGGGTATATACGCTGAAGTGTGTCACCTTGGGGTGCCTCGGTCCTGTTCATGAAGAAGAAGGACGAAACGTTGAGGCTATGTATATATTTCCGACAACTGGACAAAGTAACTCTATGCTCTACCGAGGATTGATGATCTCTTTGATCAGTTGAAGGATGCGAAGATATTTTCGAAGATAGATATCAGATCGCTATATCACCAGGTAAGAATAACGTATGAAGACATCAACAAGACTGCCTTCAGAACAAGGTATGGTCATTACGAGTTCATAGTGGTGTTGTTTGGGTTGTCAAATGCACTCGTTGTTTTTATGTGCTTGATGAATGGTGTATTCAGAGACTATCTAGACAAGTTTTTCATAGTATTCCTGGATGACATTCCGTTGTATTTCAAGTCAGAGGAAGAGCATGAACAACACCTGAGGATGGTGTTGCAAGTGATAAGAGAGCACCAGCTATATGCCAAGTTTAGAAAATGCTCATTTTATCAGGAACATATCCATTACTTGGGGCATATTATCTCGAAGGATGGGATAGTTGTAGATCCTGAGAAGATTGAGGCCATCAGAGAATGGTCAGTGCCAAAGAAAGTGATGGAATTCATATCCTTTATGGGTCTAGCCGGTTATTACAAAAGGTTTATCACAGGATTCTTGAGAATAGCTCACCCTATCACTTCTTTTCAAAGGAAGGAGAAGAAGTTTATGTGGATAGAGGATTGTGAGAGAAGCTTCCAACAATTGAAGCAACTGTTAACTAGTGCTCCTATCTCGAGGATTGCAGACCCACATGAAGATTTTGTGGTATGCGCTGATGCATGAAAAGAAGGACTGGGAGGAGTCCTCAATCAGAATGGTTTCGTAATTTTTTATAAATCCAGAAAGTTGAAAGAGCATGAAAGGAACTACGCAACTCATGATTTGGAGTTGGCAGCCATCGTTCACGCTTTGAAGAAATGGAGACATTACCTCATGGGAAGGAGGTTTGAATTGAGAACATACCATAACAGTCTGAAGTATTTGTTTGATCAACCAAACTTGAATGCTAGGCATAGTAGGTGGCTGGAGTTTCTCCRTGAATATGATTTTGATATCAAGCATATCAAAGGGAAAGAGAATAAAGTGGATGATACACTCAGCAGAAGAGTACATGAATTTCATGCTACAACCATCAACATGTATCAAATTGATATAAAAARCAGATTTTTGGAAGCTGCAAGTGCCGACTTACAGTACATGGAAGTGGTAGCAAAGCTACAACAAGGTGAGGTGCACAAAAAGTGGAAAATTACAAATTAGAAACTAATGAATACTTATGTACAAGAACAAAGTTTATATACCCAATTTCAAGAGTTTGAAACTCACAATTTTGAGAGAAATGCATAACGTACCTTATGTTGGGCACCCTAGATATCAGAAGACTGTGGCAACATTCAAGAGCCATTAATTTTGGCCAGGTATGAAGAAATAGATCGTTGAATATATCGCCAAATGTATGGAATGCCAGAAGGTTAAAGCTAAGCACAGGCACCCAGCAAGGTTACTGCAGCCTTTACCCATTCCCGAGTGGAAGTGGGAAGTAGTGACTATGGATTTCATCACTGGATTGCCCAGAACAGGCAAGCAACATGACTCAATTATGGTGGTGGTGGAAAAACTTATGAAAGCTGCCCATTTCACTCCTTCAAAGACCACTCACAAGGCAACAGATGTTGCTGATATTTTTATGAAGGAAGGCGCACGATTGCATGGAGTTCCCAAGACAATTGTGTCTGACAGAGACCCAAAATTTACCTCAAATTTCTGGAAAGGTTTATTCAAGGGATTCAGAACGAATTTGAATTTCAGTACAACCTATCATCCTTAGTCAGATGGGAAAACAGAGCGGGTGAATCGAGTGATAGAATACATATTGATAATGTATGTGATGGACAAACCATCAAAATGGGAAAACTACCTGCACTTGGTAGAATTCGCCTAAAAAAATGGGTATCATGCATCATTGAAGATGAGCCCATTTGAAACACTTTATGGTAGAAAGTGCAATACTCCAGTAGGTTGGGATAATCCAGTTGACAGAGCAGTAGTTGGGCTAGAGTTGCTCAAGGAAATGGAAGAATAGATGTTAAAAAATAAGCAGAATTTGAAAGCTGCCCAAGACAAGCAGAAAAGTTATGCAGATAAAAACAGAACCCACAGAGAGTTCAAAGTGGGTGATCATGTTTTTCTGTAAGTAAAAACCAAAATAAGTTCCCTGAAGTTGGGAAACTCTTCCAAGTTGGCAGCCAGATTTTGTGGGCTATTTGAAATCCTAGAAAGGATTGGGCCAGTTGCATATATGCTTTCATTACCGGCATCCATGACTTTACATAATGTGTTTCATGTTTCATTTCTTAAGAAATATATACTTGATCCTAATCATGTGATTGATTGGAATGTGATCCAGGTGGAACAAGAAGATGTCCTGCAAGTGCATCCTGTGCGTATATTGGATAGGAAAAGAAAACAGCTCTGGAATCGAGCCATAGGAATTGTAAAGGTCCAGTAAACCTGGTATGGTCCCAAGGACGTGACATGGGAGCATGAGGGTGCTATGCAGGCAAAATACTCACATCTTTTTGAAGATTTTGGAAATCTTGTTGATACTGTGTGAAAGTTGCACTGAGGACAGTGGAAAAATAAAGGGAGGGAATTGTAATATTCCCAAGGATGAGCCCTGTTGTAATCATGTTTATGAATTGTAAATCATGTTTTATAGGCTGGTGAGGCAAGTTAATATAAACTGGTAAGGCTTATGAGTTTATTAGGCCGGAGAGCCTAAGTGTTAAGGCTAGGAGCTTGTTTTTGTATATGTAATTATGTAGAACATTAATAAAAATATGAACATGTTTGCATGTAGTCTGACTATGATGAATGAGTGATGGGGGACTAAGCTTCCATAGAGTGGGCAAGGGATTGAGGGCTAGAAGGTTGGAAAGAGAGGCTAAGTGTTGAGCCTAGTGGCTTAAGTCCTTGGGAATAATATTTTAATATTATTCCAAAAGCCATGTGAAATATATGTTTTGTCCTAAGTTCCTGGAGAGGAATGCATGCTGATGGAGTGCATGCAGCTTCGTGGGCGACATGTGTCAACCCAGGCACATGCAGTTAAAAACTACAAAAGTCAGTCATGGACGGGGTTCATTCCTATTTCCGTCATCTTTTGTGTCTGAGTTATGTATGCCTCACGCATGCCCTGAGAACCGAGAGGTGGTGTTCCTTAGGAAGCCAATACACCTCTTCTCGAATGGGTTGAGTCTGTGCTCAACCCTTGCATGAATTGCTGGTCACGCATCCTGCAAATGGGTGTTACCTGAGCCATGATGTGTTTTAGTGGCATGTGAGGAATGAGAGTCTGTGAGGAATGAGAGTCTGTGAGTAGTGGGAGTAAGAAGGATCCTGGAGAGAATCCTTCTGGTTGCTCTGTTCACTTTTACTTGTAACCTCAGCCTAGTGTAGGATTCCCTTGCCTTGGGTGGAGCTTAGTCCCAACTCAGGGGTGACCCATTGCTGAGCGTGATGAGTAGCGTGGTCTAAGGCTGGGAGTTTCGTGGAAGGTCTGCACGTGGTTGGTGGAGTTACGTCAGTTTAAAAGATAAGTGTTAATTTTGTACTTAATTTACATGTGATGCATGTATGTGTCTTGAAATGTTATGATGTATTCTGTTGCAAGTTTGAATTGTTGTTAATGTTGTCTAAGTCTGTAAAACAACAGTAAATCAAAACAAGGCATTTAACATGGATTTACTGTTTTTTTACAGACTTAGACAACGTTAAAAACAATTCAAACTTGCAACTGAATACATGATAAAATTTCAAGACACAAACATGCATCACATATAAATTAAGTACAAAATTAACACTTATCTTTTAAACTGGTGTAACTCCACCAACCATGTGCAGACCTTCCACGAACCTCCCAGCCTTAGACCATGTTTCTCATCACGCTTAGTAGTGGGTCACCTTCAAGCTGGGACTAAGCTCCACCCAAGGCAAGGGAATCCTAGACTAGGTTGAGGTTGTAGGTAAAACTATACAGAGAAACCAGAAGGATTCTCTCCAGGAGCCTTCTTATGCCCACTACTCACGGAATCTCATTACCCACATGACTGTTCCACCCGGGAGTATACACCATCACAAGCACAGTCCATCGGTGCTTCACCTCCCTCTCTGGGTCTCGACAACAAGTCAGATCAAGAAGTCTCAGAGCTCCGTAGATGGTGCTGAACTCTCTTTGGGAGAAAACCCCTTCCTAGCAGATTACTTCACCTGGAAGAGTTGCTCACATGCTTGACAACCTACCTCTTCAACCATGGGCCTAACAACCTGACTCTTCCACCAGCTTCCACTTCAATTCCTACAAGTTCAGGATTTCATCCACGACAACAGCTTGGGTTAACTCATAGGTAATAGTAGTAACAAGAAAATGGATTGTGGAAATAGGAAATGACTACAGGCCACTCAAACACATCATGTCTCAGGTAACATTTGTTTGCAAGATGCGTGACGATGCAGGCGCACCCGCAGGCACATCCGCTCATAGGATCTTCTCTTCCTTTCGACCCAAGGAACTCTAAGGTTCCTCTATTTCCCTATTGAGAAATATTCACCCATAGAAATCTCTGTGAGATCCCCTCCCTTTACCTATCGGAGGATCGAAACTCGCGACTTCACGAATCCAAAGCTCAGTGGTTGGGCGTTGGTTCTATGAATCCCCAAACGCTGATACAAGTCAACGCTGACCTCTTCCCATTTCCTATCGGGACTTTCTCTATCGGGATCTTGGCACTCGCAATCTCGAGCAACTCGGTTCTCCGGCTCCCGAGTCCCGATGCGCTGAAACTCCGATGACCTCGCGGCTTTGACTTTTCAATGGTCCCATCACCTCGTCGGGATTTCGGACTTTACAGGATCGCAAATCCTGATGTCCAATGTTCGGGACTTCTCACTACGAGATCTCGATAAGATGTGCCACTTGTCCTCCACTAGACGACTCCTCTATGGCCTGCACTCTTCTCTTTAGTTATCGAGATATCGTGTATCGCGATATCGTGATTCTCGTTGCAAGAATTTGGAGTTTCAATCCACGAAACCCTGATCCACAATATACATGTAGATCCAATGACCCCCGCGGTCCTGATCAATGGCTCTGCCCCTCCTGAGATTTTATCCCTTTGAGAATACTCCGCTGTATCTCCCTTGCACCTCTGCAAGATCTGATGGCACTCAGATTGTCGCGAATTCTCCTCGGAGAATACTGACCGCCCGTTTCTTCTCAGATGACTTCTGAAAATTGAACTAAGTCTTCCTTTTGTGAAAACTTGTTCGCCTGCACGCAAAATTGCAACGCTTCTTGCCAACCCTCAAGGAACAATTCACTGCACTGTCCTTTGACAAACTCAATGGCCTATCCTTCCTGAGATTTTCCCACAACCTTTAAGTCTTTCAGGAAGACTCTTGCACGCACTCCCTACGAAAAATCTTCAACCATGTCTAAGTGTTGAAGCTCCTTCGACTCTGCACCCGCCAGCAGTAGCAATCTTAAAACACTCGCTCAGGTTCGCAACCTTGAACTTCACTCAGCCGACGCACTCCTTACACAGCTCCTGGTGTCCAATTGCACTTTGAGAAAATGAGAACAAAAGTTGTCTCTAACTGAACCCTTTGTCAACGCACTCCTTGCAGACACTTCAACTGCGCTCCTTGCAGGAATTCTTGGGCTCAGATGGAGAAACAATTGAAACTCATTCCTTCACCCCTCTCAGACTTAAATTCAAGCATGAAATCATATACACAGCATATAAAAGAAAATGTATAACTGGAAGCAAACATTCATGAGCATATCATTCAGCACCAATACACAGAGAACAGACACAAAACCATGAATTTGAATCAAAGATTTCTTATATTAATTCAAATATCTGTACATGGGTGTTCTTCCACAGCTCTCTGCATGCTCTTGCTCTAGTGCTCCAGTAATAATTCAAATGCACAATGAGGGTGTCTATATCCCGTTTCCCTCTTGCGCTCTAAAGCTATCAAATCTAGAATTAAATTTCTATATACCTTCATTAACTATCTTAAATGTTGTCTACCTACTAAGGACGAGAGATTAAAGGCTCAAGGTCCATTTACATTATACAAGTGCGCTTCATTAAATTTCCACATCAATGGTCGCGCAACAATTCCAAGGTGAAATTCAAAATTTATGCTGGCTCGTCTAGTTGTCCTTCGCTTCTGCGCTGGCTCGCTTGATGTGTTGATGATGCTCCTGCATCATACTCCCTCGCTTGAAAACTTTCATGGGCTCCTGTCCATGAGCTCCTGCACGGTCTGTCCATGCTTCTATATTTCTGCTTCAGTCTCCCAGCTGGCATCTTCAACTAGATGGTTCTTCCACTTGACCAGATACTCAAAGTATTGCTTTCCCCTGGTCCTCTTTCTTACTCTCTTGTCCAGTATGCACTCCATCTATGGCTTCTCTGCAACTGGCATCTGTTTCGCCCACTGAACCACTGGCTGCTCATCTCCAGTTTCTGCTTCTCCAGCTTTATATGGGTACAAATATGAGATATTGAATATCAGAGATATTCCGATCCCATCGGGTAATTCAATCTCATAAGCATTGTCCCCAAATTTTCTCAAGACCTTGCATGGTCCGATTTTCTTCATTTTCAACTTATTATACGTTCCCCTCGAGAACATTTCTTTCCTCAAATGTGCCAGAACCAGATCACCAACCTCAAACTGAAGTTGTCTCCTATGTTGATCGGCTCTGCGTTTATATTCTTGACTTGAATTTTGCAACCGCTACTTCACCTGCCTGTGAAGTTCTTTCATCACCTTAGTGAAATCTTCTGCACTAGCGCTTCTAGTAGCAGTCTATTCTAAATATCTCAGTTCAGAAATTCCTCTCAGCTGCATACCATAAACAACTTGAAATGGACTCTGTCCTGTACTCCGATTCACTGAGTCATTGTACGCAAACTCTGCCTGTGGTAATATGTGGTCCCAACTGTTGTGGTGCTCTGTCACCAAGCTTCTCAGAAAGTCTCCCAGACTTCTGTTGACCACTTATGTCTGTCCATCCATCTGCGGATGATATGCAGAACTAAACACTAAGTTCATTCCCAACTTCTTCCATAAGGTCCTCCAAAAATGCCCTATGAATTTAGTGTCTCTATCCAAAACAATATTGTTTGGTATCCCATGAAGTCGAATGACCTCTTTGAAGAACAGATTGGCGATGTGAGTTGCATCACTAGTCTTTTGGCATGGAATGAAGTGTGCCATTTTGGAAAATCTATCCACCACCACAAATATTGAATCAACACCTCTTTCTGTTCTTGGCAACCCCAATACAAAATCCATGCTAATCGCATCCCATGGCCTCTCTGGTATGGGAAATGGTTGATAGAATCCTGCATTCTGTCTCCTCCCCTTAGAATGATGGAAAACTCTACATCTGTCAATGAATCTCTTGACATATTCTCGCATTCCCGGCCAAAAGTATGACTCATTCAACTTCGCGAATGTTTTGTCATGACCAAAATGTCCTGCCAATCCTCCACTATGTTTCTCCTTCAACATATTCTCCCTCATGGAGCATTTCGGAATACAGAGTTGATTGCCTCTAAACAAAAATCCCTCCTGGATCATATAGTCTATCCAAGGGCTTCTATCCCTGAGAACTGGATTCTCAGCCACTTCATACGCCTCTCCAAAATCTTAATCATTTGCGTACATGTCCCTGAGATCATCAAAACCCAACGTTTTGACTCGGAACTCCTGAAACAACAAACACTTCCTGCTCAAAGAATCAACCACTTTGTTAGCAGTACCAGAAATATGCTTAATAACAAAAGTGAAATTCTGCATATACTCAACCCATTTGGCATGTTTCTGATTCAACTTTTCCTGTTGAGTCACAAACTGCAATGCATGATTGTCACTGTACAATACAAACTCTCTCAGAATCAAGTAATGCCTCCACTTTTTCAATGCTTGAATGATGGCATAAAATTCCTTATCATATGTGGAGTACTTCAATTTCGCCTCATTCAACTTCTCTCTCAAATACGCTATCGGCCTGTCTTCTTGACTTAAGACTGCCCCAATTGCAAATATGCTTGCATCACATTTTACCTGAAATGTCTTTTGGAAGTCCGGCAACACCAAAACCAGTTGTTCCGTGATCTTATGTTTCAACAGATTGAAACTCTTCTCAGCCTCTGCTATCCAGTGAAAAGACTTATTCCGCTTCTTCACTGTATCCATCATTGCTGCGCTAATTCCACTGAAATTCCTGATGAACTTTCGGTAGAAACTAGCCAATCCGTGAAAACTTCTCACATCAAAGATATTCTTCGGTGATGGCCAATTCTTGATTACCTCCACCTTATCTGGATCCATCCTCAACTCATTTGCAGAAATAACAAACCCCAAGTAAATGAGCTCTGTCTTCATGAACGAGGATTTCTTCATATTTATCAACAAATTCTCCTGTTGTAGTTTCTGCATCACTATAGCCAAATGCTTCAAGTGTTCGACCACTAATTTACTGTAAACCAGTATGTCATCCAAATACACAATGACAAATTTCCCGATGAACTCCCTCAGGATTTCGTTCATTAACCTCATGAAGGCACTTGGCGCATTTGTTAAGCCAAACGACATAACAATCCACTCATACAACCCTTCGTTTGTTTTGAATGTTGTTTTCCACTCATCACCCTCTCTCATGCGAATCTGGTGATATCCACTTTTCAAATCAATATTTGAAAAATATTTTTCTCCACTCAAGCAATCCATCAGATCATCCATCCTCGGCAATGGGAATCTGTACCTAATGGTTATCTTGTTTATCGCTCTCGAGTCAGTACACATCCTCCAACCTCCGTCTTTCTTCCGACTGAGTATTGTTGCAATATCACATGGACTCAAGCTTTCCCTGACCAAACCTTTGTCCAATAACTCCTGGACTTACCTCTTAACCTCTTCATTTTCTTGCAGCGTCAATCGATACGCGGCTTTGTTTGGAAAACTGGCTCCTGGTATGAGATCGATATGACTCACACTCCTCATCGGTGCCAACGAACGAGGTAATTCGTCCACTATGATGTCAGTGAACTCTTCCAGTAGTTCCTGAACTTCTTTTGGCAAATCATCCACTCTTGTGCTAGTCAGAACAATCCTCGGCTTCCTTACCACAAAGAATTTTGGATCCTCCTTCTTCTTAACCTCTGTAAGAAGTTCCTTCCCACTCATGAGAAGTACTGTGTTGCTTACTTCTGACTTCACCTCCCTGTCCTTAATTGGAAGCAACATGTGTGTCCTCCATGCTTCTCCAGGGTGTATGTATTCATTCTCCCATCATGAATCACATTTATATCATATTGCCATGGTCTACCGAGCAATAGATGACAAACATCCATAGGAATGACATCACATAAAATCTTATCATTATATCCACTTATCTTGAATTCAACCAAGCATTGTTTAGTGACAGTTACCTGGTGTCCTTTCTGTAGCCACGAAACTCTGTATGGGCTTGGATGATCAGTCGTCTCTAGATCCAACTTCTCTACCATCTCTGTAGATATGAGATTGTCCGTGCTACCACTGTCTACGATGACCTTGCATACCCTGTCCTTGGTCTTGCAAGCAGTCCTAAAAAGTCTGGTCCTTTGGACTGAAATCTCCACCTCCTTCTCAAGTGTCAAAAGGACTTTTCACATCATGAGCGATCTTCCGCCTTCAGCGTCTTCAGCCTCAATATCCCGCCTTTGCGCTTCGGTGATGTGAGGTTCTCCAATGTCCTTCTTTTTCTATGGAAACTCGTAAGACTTGTGCCCATTCTTTCCACATGTGAAACATGTGATTACTCCACCTCTTCCTCTTCCTCGACCTCTAGTACGAGAAAAAGTGTTGTTATCAGCATAATCTCCTTTCTGCTCATTATGCTGTCCTCTTTGTTCAACATATTTTTGTCCTCGCTATGAGGTTCCACCTCTCTCTGTACAAGTCTAAGGTTTCTTCCAGTCTTCCTTGGGCTTCTGATATTTTTCCTGGGCAACTGCTTTGCCTCTGGGTTGACTTCTACCTCAGTCTCTCTGACTCTGCTTTTGGCTCAACTTCTCTTCCGCTTTTAGAGCCATCTGATAAGCATCTTCCATCGTTCAGATGGTAACCGTGGTCATCTCGTTCTGGATATCATATCTCAGGCCATTCATATATCTGGCAACCTTCTCATCATCGCTCTCCCGATGACCTGTCTTGATGTTCAGTCTATAGAATTCCTTAGTGTATTCTTTTACTGTCATCAGCTTCTGTCTTAGGTTCTGCATCCTCCTGAACAGAGTAATTTGATAATCTCTCAGGATGAATTTCACCTTCATCTTTGCGATCATCCTGTCCCATCTCTTGATCTTCTGCTTTCCCTTGCTGCATCTGTCAGCTTGTAGCTCATCCCACCACAATGCTGCATGTTCTTTCAAGCGTGTGACATCATGTTTGACTTTCTTATCTTCTTCGACATCTTCATAGTCGAAGTATGTATCTAGAGCTCTAATCCAGTCTAGAAGCTCCTCTGCATCCAAGTTTCCCTCGTAAACTGGAATGTCCATCTTTTCTCTTGCACCCATCCCGGAAATAGCTCTGATCAAACGCTCGTTTGATGCATCTTTGGCTGCAACTTCTTCTTCTCGTTCAGCCTCAATCTCGCTTTCGGAATCACTCAGATCCCCCGCACTGGTTATGCATATTTGCACTGTCTCCATGTCTTCGAGTCTGGCTCGGAGATCACGCATTTGTCTTTCTATGGCTGGATCTACCATTTTCGTACCTCTTCGATGCAACATTTCCCTATCCTCTGGATCGGGTGACTGCATATCTCTTCTTGGCGGCATAGTGAATTTCTCTTTCCCTTCTTTTCTACAGAAAGCAAGGAATATTTCTGTGCTCTGATACCACTCTGACGCAGGCGCACCTGCAGGCACATCCGCTCACAGGATATTCTCTTCCTTTCGACCCGAAGAACTCTAAGGTTCCTCTATTTCCCTATCGGGAAATATTCACCCACAGAAATCTCCATGCGATCCCCTCCCTTTACCTATCGGAGGATTGAAACTCGTGACTTCGAGAATCCAAAGCTCAGTGGTTGGGCGTTGGTTCTATGAATCTCGAACGTCGATACAAGTCAACGTTGACCTCTTCCCATTTCCTATCGAGACTTTCTCTATCGGGATCTTGGCACTCGCGGTGTCGAGCAACTCGGTTCTCCAGCTCCTGAGTTTCGATGCGCCGAAACTCTGATGAGCTTGTGGTTTGACTTTTCAACGGTCTCGTCACCTCGTCGGGATTTCGGACTTCGCGGGACCGTGAATCCTGATGTCCAATGTTTGGGACTTCTCACTACGAGATCCCAATAATATGTGCCACCTGTCCTCCACTAGCCGACTCCTCTATGGCCCGCACTCTTCTCTTTAGCTATCGAGATATCGCGTATCGTGATATCGTGATTCTCGTTGCAATAATTTGGAGTTTCAATCCACGAAACCGCGATCCAAGATATACGTGTAGATCCAACGATCTTCGTGGTGCTGATCAATGGAATTGCCCCTCCTGAGCTTTTATCCCTTTGAGAATACTCCGTTGTATCTCCCTTGCACCTCTGCAAGATCTGATGGCACTCAGATTGTCGCGAATTCTCCTCAGAGAATACCGACCGCCCGTTTCTTCTCAGATGACTTCTAAAAATTGAAATAAGTCTTCCTTCCATGAAAACTTGTTCGTCTGCACGCAAAATTGCAACGCTTATTGCCAACCCTCAAGGCACAATTCACTGCACTGTCCTTCGACAAACTAAACAACCTATCCTTCCTAATATTTTCCCATGACCTTTAAGTCTTTCAGGAAGACTCTTGCACGCACTCCCTGCGGCAAATCTTCAACCATGTCTAAGTGTTGGAGCTCCTTCGACTCTGCGCCCGCCAGCAGCAGCAGTCTTAAAATACTCGCTCAGGTTCGCAACCCTGAACTTCACTCGGTCGACGCACTCCTTGCACGGCTCCTGGTGTCCAATTGTACTTTGAGAAAATGAGAACAAAAGTTGTCTCTAACTGAACCCTCTATCAACGCACTCCTTGTGGACACTTCAACTGCACTCCTTGCAGGAATTCTCGGGCTCAGATGGAGAAACAATTGAAACTCATTCCTTCACCCCTCTCAGACTTAAATTCAAGCATGAAATCATATACACAGCATATAAAAGCAAATGTATAACTGGAAGAAAACATTCATGAGCATATCATTCAACACCAATACACAGAGAACAGACACAAAACTATGAATTTGAATCAAAGATTTCTTCTATTAATTCAAATATCTATACATGGGTGTTCTTCCACAACTCTCTGCATGCTCTTGCTCTAATGCTCTAGTAATAATACAAATGCACAATGAGGGTGTCTATATCCCATTTCCATCTTGCGCTCTAAAGCTATCAAATCTAGAATTAAATTTCTATCTACCTTCATTAACTATCTTAAATGTCGTCTACCTACTAAGGACGAGAGCTTAAAGGCTCAAGGTCCATTTACATTATACAAGTGCACTTCATTAAATTTCCACATCAATGTTCGCTTCCAAGGTGAAATTCAAAATTTATGCTGGCTCATCCAACTGTCCTTCGCTGTCGCACTGGCTCGCTTGATGTGTTGGTGATTCTCCTGCATCACATGACCAACAATTCATGCGGGGGTCGAGCACATACTCAACCAGTTCGGGAAAAGGTGTATTGGCTTCATAAGGAACACCACTACCTCGTTCTCAAGGCGTGCGTGAAACATACATAACTCAGACGCAAAAGATGACAGAATGAGGAGCGAACCCCCTCCACGGCTGACTTCTATAGTTTTGAACTGCATGTGCCTGGGTCGACACATGTCACCCATGAAACTGCATGCACTCCATCAACATGCGTTCCTCTCCAGGAACTTAGGACAAAACATATATTTTGCATGGCTTTTGGAATAATATTAAAATATTATTCCCAAGGACTTAAGCCCCTAGGATCAACACTTATCCTCTCTTTCCAACCTTCTAGCCCCCAATCCCTTACCCACTCTGTGGAAGCTTAGTCCCCCATCACTCATTCATCGTGGTCGGTATGAACGCAACGATGTTCATATTTTTATTAATGTTCTGCATAATTACATATACAAAAATAGGCTCATGGCCTTAACACTTAGGCTCTCCGGCCTAATAAACTCATAAGCCTTACCAGCTTATATTAACTTAGCTCACCAGCCTATAAAACATGATTTGCAATTCATAAACATGATTACAACAGGGCTTGTCCTTGGGGATATTACAATCCCCTCCCTTTAGTTTTGCACTGTCCTCAGTGCAACTTTCACACAATATCAATAAGATTTCCAAAATCTTCAAAAATATGTGGGTATTCTATCGCATAGCACCCTCATGCTTCCATGTCGTGTCCCAAGACCGTACCAGGTCCACTGGACCTTTACAAGTCCTATGGATTGATTCCAGAGCTATTTTCTTTTCCTATCCAATATGCGCACATGATGCACTTGCAGGACACCTTCTTGTTCCACTTGGATCGCATTCCAATCAATCACATGTTTAGGATCAGGTATATATTTCTTAAGCAATGAAACATGAAACACATTATGTATAGTTATGGATGGAGGTAATGCAAGCATATATGCAACTGACCCAATCCTTTCTAGGATTTCAAATGGCCCACAAAATATGGCTGCCAACTTGGAACAGTTTCCCAACTTCATGGAACTTCTTTTGGCTTTTACTTTCAGAAAAACATGATCACCCACTTTGAAATCTCTGTGGGTTTTGTTTTTATCCGCATAACATTTCTGCCTGTCTTGGGAAGCGTTCAAATTCTGCTTAATTTTTAACATCTATTCTTCCATTTCCTTGAGCAACGTTGGCCCAACTACTACTCTTTCAGCTGGATTATCCCATCTTACTGGAGTATTGCACTTTCTGCCATAAAGTTCTTCAAATGGCATCATCTTTAATGATGTTTGATACCCATTGTTGTAGGAAAATTCTACCAAGTGCAGGTAGTCTTCCCATTTTGATTGTTTTTCCATCACATACATTCTCAGTATGTCTTCTATCACTCGATTCACCTTCTTTGTCTGCCAATCTGACTCAAGATGATAGGCTATACTAAAATTCAGATTTGTTTTGAATCCCTTGAATAACCCTTTCCAGAAATTTGAGGTAAATTTCGGGTCTCTGTCAGACACAATTGTCTTGGCAACTCTGTGCAATCATGCCACTTCCTTCATAAAAATATCAGCAACATACACTGCCTTGTGAATGGTCTTTAATGGAGTGAAATGGGTAGCTTTCGTAAGTTTGTCCACCACCACCATAATTGAGTCATGCTGCTTGCCTGTTCTGGGCAATCTGGTGATGAAATCCATAGTCACTACTTCCCACTTCTACTCAGGAATGGGTAAAGGCTGCAACGACCTGACTGGGTGCCTGTGCTCAGCTTTAACCTTCTGACATTCCATACATCTGGCGATATATTTAGTGATCTCTTTCTTCATACATGGCCAAAAGTAATGGCACTTTATTTCTGCCACAGTCTTCTGATATTCAGGGTGCCCAACATAAGGCGCGTTATGCATTTCTCTTAGAATCACGATTTTCAAACTCTGGACATTGGGTATATAAAATCTGTTCTTGTACAGAAGTATTCCATCAGTTTTTAATTTGTAATTTTCCACTTTTTGTGGCACCTCACCTTGTTGTAGCTTTGCTACCACTTCCATGTAATGCAAGTTGGTGCTTGTAGCTTCCAAAAATCTTCTTTTTATATCGGTCTGATACATGCTTATGGATGTAGCATGAAATTCATGTACTCTTCTACTGAGTGCATCAACCACTTTCTTTGATATGATTGATATCAAAATCGTATTCACAGAGAAACTCCAGAAACCTACTCTGCTTAGCATTCAAGGTTAGCCGATCAAACAAATACTTCAGATTGTTATGGTCTGTTCTCAATTCAAACCTCCTTCCCATGAGGTAATGTCTCCATTTCCTTAGAGCGTGAACGATGGATTCCAAATCCAAATCATGAGTTGCGTAGTTCCTTTCACGCTCTTTCAACTTTATGGATTCATAACAGATCACAAATCCATTTTGATTGAGGACTCCTCCCAATCCTTCTTTGCATGCATCAGTGCATACCACAAAATCTTCATTTGGGTCTGCAATCCTCAGGATTGGAGCACTGGTTAATAGTTTCTTCAATTGTTGGAAGCTTCTCTCACAATTCTCTATCCATAGAAACTTCTTCTCCTTCCTTTGAAAATAATTGATAGGGTGAGCTATTCTCGAGAATCCTGCGATAAATAGAGATAATTTTAAGGATGGAAATTTATTTTAAAATATAGAAACCTTGGCGAATATTACTAATCCTTCATATCTCAACTATAAATGTTTGGCGATATTTTTGTAAAAATATTCAAATTTCTAAGTATTTTATATAGTTTTTATAAAATTTTGGCGATTTATAAGGTAAATTAATTTTATTCTATAGAATTTGGGCAAATCATTTTTAAAATAGCGAATCTTGTTTTTGGAAAAACCATGGAAAATTAGCCCATCAGCAAAATTTATCCCCTAAAATAATCCATGGTGATAAACCTTCTGTAATAACCAGCTATACCCATAAAGGATATGACTTCTGTCACGTTATTTGGCGTTGACCATTCTATGATGGCCTCAATATTCTCAAGATCTACAACTATCCCATCCTTCGAGATAATATGCCCCAAGTAATGGATGTGTTCCTGATAAAATGAACATTTTCTCAACTTGGCATACAGTTGGTTCTCTCTTAGCACTTGCAGCACCATCCTCAGGTGTTGTTCATGATCTTCCTTTGACTTGGAATACAACAGAATGTCATCCAGGAAGACTATGCCAAACTTGTCTAGATAGTCCCTGAATACACCATTCATCAAGCACATAAAAACAACGGGTGCATTTGACAACCCACGACACCACTATGAACTCGTAATGACCATACCTTGTTCTAAAGGCGGTCTTGCTGATGTCTTCATCATTTATTCTTATCTAGTGATATCCCTATCTAAGATATATATTCGAAAATATCTTCGCATCCTTCAACTGATCAAAGAGATCATCAATCCTTGGTAGAGGATACTTGTTCTTTATAGTTACTTTGTTCAGTTGTCGAAAATCTATACACAGCCTTAACATTTCATCCTTATTCATGAACAAGATTGGGGCACCCCAAAGTGACATGTGTGGGAATATATACACCTTCTTCAAAAGCTCCTCAAGCTACAGTTGCAACTCTTTTAGGTTTGGCGTACTCATTCTATAAGGAGCTTTTGACACTGGAGTTGCTCCAAGAATTAAGTTTACAGAGAAATCAATATCTCTCTTCGGAGGCAGTCCAGGTACCTCCTGAAATATATCTTCAAACGCATTTAGTACTGCATGGTCTCCAATATTTGATACCTCATCCTTAGATGCTTCCTCCATATGGGATGCAAATAATTGATTTCCTTTCCTGTAGCACTTCTTCAGCTGCATTGCTAAGATTTCTCTAACAACAACAACTCTAGGAATTCCTTGGACTGTTTTCCAATTTCCTTCCTCATCCAGGAAAGTGAATGCCTTTCTACAATAGTCTAGGATAGAATGGTGTTGTTCCAACTAGTCCATCCCAATTAAACAGTCATAAGAGCCTAAAGGCAGGATGCTCAATTCAGTCTTCATGCTTAGAATGTATGCGATGGACAAACCATCAAAATGGGAAGACTACCTGCACTTGGTAGAATTATCCTACAACAATATGGTATCAGAGCCATGGTTTCAACGCTGAGCCTAAATGGGCTAGATAAGTGGTCATTGGACCCGAAGTTCAAGTGGGAATAGTGTTTGGAAGAACCAATTTTTGGACCTTAGAATGTTCCTGAGTGCCAAGGAGTTACTTGGTTGTGTTACAAAGATCAGGAGGACTAGCGGTATTATAAGGTCGTAGTCGGTGTGGTATTTGACCAGAGAGAGAGAGAGAGAGAAAGAGAGCTCAACGCATGAAGTGTTGGAGTCGTTGGATCTGATCGGGAGGAAAGGAGATCCCTCACGATTGTCATATCTGGAGAAGGTGCAGGAGAGTTATCCTGGAAGCCTTCTCGGGATTCGACTATCGGGAAAAGAAAGATGTGTTGATGCATGAACTGTCGATGCCCGAAACTCTGAAGTCCCGAAATGATCTACACCATAGATCGGAGGAAGAAAACTTGACCATTGGATCAAGCAGAAAGTAAGTCACAATTTCACGATTTCGGCTATCGAGAAAAGTGAGGTGTGTTTATGCACAAACTCCCAAAACCCGAAGTCTCGAAAAGAAAAGTGAACGTGGTAGGACCCGATGATGTCATCGAAGGTGATGTGGACCCTCCTAAGCATGCCACATACCACTATGGTAATTGGAGACAATTGTACTATGTAGGCCCGAAGGGTAAAGGAAATCGGAACTTAGGATGTCGGAAGGTTGGGAGGAAACAAGTGTGGGAACTCCCGAGGTCTGAAAACCCAAAACCCCGAAGTCCCGAAGTCCCGAAGTCCCGAAAAATTCGATGACGGAAGGACCACAGTGAGTCCCAACCATTGGATGATGGGTAAACGTGGACCATTGGTCCACCCGATTTTGCGAATTTGGTAATCAGAATTCCTGGTGGTAGTTGTGTGTGCCTTGAAACTCTTTGAATGCCAAAAGCCCGAGTAGCACCTAGTAATTTAACATTTGGTCACGACCCATGATCGCATGGGTTAGGCACTAATAAAGAGGGGGATTTCACCCAAAAGTTACAAAGCCGAGTAGAGCTCGGAAATTTCATGAAATTGAAACATTTTCTTAAATCAGATTGGTTTTGAATGTGTGGAATTGTTAAGGAGAGATGACCTGACAAATTCTGGTTGTCTGCACGTGGTTGGTGGAGTTACGCGAGTTTAAAAGATACATGTTAATTTTGTACTTAATTTATATGTGATGCATGTCTGTGTCTTGAAATGTTATCATGTATTCTGTTGCAAGTTTGAATTGTTGTTAACATTGTCTAAGTTTCATAAATGCATGATATGGCATTTTGATATATTTTTTTAAATATGAAATTATATAAAATATTAAATTTTTATTTATAAAAAATAAAAGAGATTACATAATATAGAGAGAATTTATAAAAAAAAAAAGTAGATAATAAATACACATTCAAGATATAACTAAAAAAATATTGAAGAAAAACTGTAAGTAGTAATGAGGAAAATAATCCCTGACCCTCCCTTTTTTCACTTTTGTCTTTTTAACCTCAATTCACTCCCTTGAGAAGGTTTGATACTGACAAAGTGTAAATTGAAATTCTAATTTATAGTATTTGAATGGAATGACAACTCTTTACTAAAACTAGAGTTGTGAGATTCATGAAGTCTCTTCATTCATTTGAATGGAAAAATCTCATTGTTCTTGTTGAATCTTCAATATCTTCCAAAGAAATATTTGATTCTGCAATCTACACTTTTGGACAAATAAGAAGAAAAGAAGGTTTTGCATTAAAAAAAAAATGGCAAAACTAAGCGCCAAATCTCCTTTATATGCTTCTAGGTTGAGAAACCTAATGGAGAGATTGGAGATGCACACTCCAAACCTATACACCAAAACACTCGTATCAAATTTATGCAACATGGTAATTTAAGATTAGTGCAAGTCGAAGTTTTCCAAGGAGATGACAGAGATCAAATAGAATATCATTCAAATTAGTTTAAGTGGTAAAGGAGACAACCATCACATCTATGTTAGTTGTAAGGAGAAGCTACAATCTGGCTACCATGGATGGAAATGGAGCGAACACATCATGCTTTATGTTGAAGAAAAGAGTTTATGCTTCGAGTAAATATACATCAATTATATCGAGTACCTTCAAGCAATAGATGATAAGGTTGTTAAATATATTGTATCCTCAACAGACTAACCGTACACTGCCAGCTGTACTGGACAGTTGTACTTTCTATTTTTGTCTTGCTTGAGCATATATAGCTCAACCATCCTACATTGTAATACGCTGCTAAATCTCTTCAGTTCTGTTTTGTACTTCTTCATACATTTGAATATACTATTCTTTTCTCTCTGCATTTCTCTGTCCTTCACAATTTGTCATGGTATCAGAGCTTCAGCAGTAAGCCTCTTCACACAGACGGGAGAGCAACTCGATCCTCACAGCGTAGAGCCTCACGGATCTTGAGAGCACGCGTCACAGACTTTTCACAAGGTTTGGAAAGCTGACTGCAATACTCTTTAAAGATCGCCGTGAGAAGCTAGCGGAGGAAGCAGAGAACGCAGAAGAAGAAACCTGCGCAATTTTCTCAAAGAACCGTCAAAGATTGACGCAGAAGAGCTGTAGAACGAAAGAAGTTTAAAGAACTTGAAGATTTCGCTTCAATTCATTAAAGATTCAAGCAGAAGGCTGAATCATTTAAAGATTTTTGAAAATAGCTCAAATTTGTCAAAGATTGTAGCAGATCATGAAGAAACCGTGAAATTCTTTCAAATCTTTGAAAGATTCACAAATCTTTTCTTCCGCAGGAGAAAATTCCATTAAATTCGGGATAGAACACATCTCAGGCGCAAAGAACAGCCACTGAAGCCGTGAAATTCATCCTGCGAACGGTTCCAAGGCGGGAAACTAGTTCAGAAGGGACGTGGAGAGCGCGGAAAAGCCGAAAGCATTCTAGCCGTCAAATCTTGTG
>ML784222.1:249195-266750 GCA_009831015.1 Picea engelmannii | reverse complement strand
AAAACGAATTTTGAGATATGTAGCAGGAACACTACATCTTGGTTTATGGTACACTACATCTGACTGTAATCAACTTTATGGTTACACAGATAGTGACTTTGCAGGCAGCCTGAATGATAGGAAAAGCACATCAGAATATGTTTTTCAACTGGGCACGAACCTGATTTCATGGGCATCGAAGAAGCAGCCAATTGTATCCATATCTTCTGCAGAGGCAGAGTATGTAGTTGCTACCTCAGCTTCTTGTCAAGCAATATGGCTCAGAAGATTATTGAAAGACATGTCACAAACAGAGAAGGATCCAACTCCTATCTTCTGTGACAACACATCAACAATTGCATTATCCAAGAACCATGTGTTCCACAAGAAAAGTAAACACATTGACACTCGGTTTCATTTCATACGTGAGTTAGTCAATAATGGTGACATTKCACTTCAATTTTGTGGTTCTAGAGATCAGCTTGCTGATATTTTCACCAAGCCACTAGGAAAGTCAGTTTTTGACTTCCAGCGACAGCACTTAGGCATAGTCAGTGCTGCTGATTGTAACTGTTGAGTCTAAGAGGGAGTGTTAAATATATTGTATCCTCAACAGACTAACCATACACTGCCAGCTGTACTTTCTATTTTTGTCTTGCTTGAGCATATATAGCTCAACCATCCTACATTGTAATACGCTGCTAAATCTCTTCAGTTCTGTTCTGTACTTCTTCATACATTTGAATATACTATTCTTTTCTCTCTGCATTTCTCTGTCCTTCACAATTTGTCAAAGGTCAAGGTTAAATTCATTATAGAGAAAGGTTATGGAGAGTCAAGCTAGCGAAGCTGGAATCTGGATACGACGTATGGAAATGGAACAACCACATCATGTTCTATGTAGAAGAAAAATGTTTCTACCTCAAGTAAATCTACAATAGTTATATCTAGCACCTTCAAGCAATAGATGATAAGGTCAAGGTTAAAGTCATTATAGAGAAAGGTTATGAAGAGTCAAGCACTTTGAAATATAGGAAAACCATGGAAAAAGTGGAGAGTTATGCTAGAAAGGTCAAGGAATCCAAATAATTAGAGGATGCACATTAAGTGTTTGATGAAATGCTTGAATGAAAAGTGTTTGTTGAAATTTCTATTATAAAAAAAAAGGTTGGGGCATCTCAATTTTGAGAGGGTTTTTATATTAAAGAAATATTTCAAATCATGGTAAAGTTGTTCATAGGGAAAACCTTAATCATTTGGGTGAATTCCATTAATTCAATGGTATCCATAAAGAAAAAATGTATCTCTTGCAAGGGATCCATGTGGACTAGTAATGACTCACAATGAATTCACTCAATGAACTTATGGCATAGCACATTCGTTTGTGGGATATCAAAGAATACACCTAAGTTCACTAAATATTGAAAAATATCTCCCAAAATCCTTCTATTGAACCCCCTCTCAATTCATCTTTTTTAATTAAAACCCCCCTATTTTTACTAGATATCTCTGTTTTTTTGTTGCATTTTTATTATCCCTTTTTATTTCTACCCCTGATACAGAGAAAACAAAAAACTCTTATAAGACCACAAATCACAAAAATAATCTAAAAATAAAGCAAACAAATGCATTGACATACCAACATAGGTATATGGCACCGTAGTAAGATACCTTGGGTTCAAATACTTGGAGTCATATTGTTTTCACCCCTCTCTTCGGTCTAATACATGGTCATGCATTCATTGAGGAAGGGGTATATGTATATAGATACCTATTTGTATACCTAGAAAGTTGAGATGCCTCAATTCATAACTCCCCATCCTTTAGATCTTTGATCTCATGGATATTTTCAGGAAAATGATCCAACTATTTGTTTGTCTTGCAATAATATTTAGGGAAGTGGCTTGCCCAATACTCCATTCCCATATTCTTATCATTCAGAGTAAAAGACACTCTAATTAGGAGAGATGCAAAAGATTGTGATCCTAGGTCTCAATCTCAATTATAACAATATCAAATTTAAGTAGGATAGAATAAGGTAATTCATTTAGGATGAAATAATATTATATTGAGTAAAGTGTATAAGAACAATGACAATGATGGCCATATATACCCATGCAGGGGTGTCCTTTCATTAATAGACATGTATTTTCATTATGATGTATTAATTATTATTATTTAATGATTATTTATTTATATCTATATATTTTATATATTTATGTTCGTTACACTCACCTAGGGACATTCTTATTGTCCTTTAGATAGAAGTGAGTTCTTTCTTCTTTGCGCTCTATAGTTGTATTGTATTTTTTTATATATTAATATAAGACTCATTTTTCCTAAACAAAAAAAAAGATATTATACGGGCTCATGGATCATATGGTCTCATCTTATAATACAATGAATGCATTAGAATAAAAGTAGAAATATAATGATCGTAATTGGTACTATAAAATTTTAATATCTACTTTTAGAACTTAGCAAATGCAAGTTAATCCTCAATTTCAATATACAATTTTTCCACATACCCGCATTTTATTGTTAAAAAGAGCATAACAAATTGTAGTGCCTATATATTGCCCATGGGCTATTTTTCCATGTTTTTTCCCAAAAAAACATTTGCAAATTTCCATTTTTTCTAAAAATGATTCACCCAAATTTTATAAAATAATTTATTTTTACAGAAATAGCCCAAATTTTATAGAAACTATATAAAACCTTTAGAAATTTGAATATTTTTACAAAAATATGGCCAAACATTTTGCAATTTGCATATTAAGAACTAGTAAGATTCGCCCAGGATTTTATAGTTTGAGATAAATTTCCATCCTTAAAATTACCTCTAAAAAGAGTCAATTAGACTTTGTAACTTAGTCTTTAGTACATAGTTGATATTTTCTTGCATGTTGAAGTAAAATCTCATGTAATGGAAAACAAGGTCTATGTCCATATAACCAAGAAAATCTCCTAGTGCAATGACACCAAGTAGATTTGCTTCCATATGTGTCATGAGGTGACTATCCTAGTGAATAGGCAATGATACCACATATCTGAGAGGGTGTAGAAGGGTGGAAGAAGGGCAATCTGCACAACTTACTACTAAGAAATTACTAATCCGGATCCCTTTTTCAATACATGCTAAGCTATGGGTCTTCATGGATTCATTTTTCACGAAGCATTCCTTTTTTTGGACGGAGCTAATGATGGCACTACCATTTCCCCATATGTGAAGTAGTAGAAATGAAGGTTTCAACAATAAATTCCACCATAGAGGTACTTGAAACTTGTAATATATCAAACCCTTTTATCCATGGATTAGGTAGCATTGTACCATCAACAACTTCCTTGAACTTAGTGCAATCCCTTTCAAATTTCCATGAGTCTGATGATGACATGGATCTAATTTATCTATTTTTTCATGTAGATTAGATCTATTTATTCCAAATCGATTTGTTATCTAGATATAATCATTTATTTAATGTAGCTTCACTTATCTTTGCTATGTGTAGGCATCGTATTTATTTCCCAAAAACTATGGATCAATGTATATAACACCCACAAAACCCATATAAACCCCCCAAAAAAACCTATATCCCTAATTCAACTAAAATAATCTCCCCTTCTCCCTCTTAATATGAAACAATTATTAATTTCATATCACAATTTTAAAATCCCCTTTATAAATGGACATAATGGGATATTGGTCAAATATTGAATCCTCCATGCAACAACTTTTGTTTATTGGTAAGAAAGTCGATGACTATTATATGTTGTCTAACTACGGTATCTACAAAGACACAACTGTCATTATGGTTTTGCGCCTACACAAAGGAGTAGTGGATAGTGGAGCACCTTCATTCTCAAATCTTTCTTCTTTTAAGGATACAATGAGAAATAAAATATCAAAGTTTTACCAATAAGTTTATTTGGTATTTAAGGTTTTTCTTATTCATTACCTTTGTTGTCATGAAAAACTATGGATGCTTAGATTTTGAAAAGGAGATAAAAATAAAAATAAAAATGTCCATTAAATTAAAATATAAAAAACATAATGGGATGCAAAACTATAGATGGTTAGATTTTGAAAAGGAGATAAAAATAAAAATAAAAAAAATCCATTAAATTAAAATATTAAAAATAGAATGGGATAAGTGAGATGCTTTCCATTTAGCTTTCGATCACATTTTTGGTAATAATATCAGAGGAATTAATCGTTGAAAGTAGTCTCAACTATAAATTACAATTTCGAAACCCCGACAGACGATCCCCGACAGACGATCAGCTTTTCAAAACCCTAGGAGTGGACGTGCCGCAATATCTAGTATTTCTAAGTTGGAGGCCTCCCCTTCACAGCAGTTTGAGAAAAAAAACCGTGAAGCACAGATCAGATCGCCCCAATGGCCGCAACGGGTGAGCGGGTGAGTCCCCTCCTGAAGCAGTAATCACTGAATCAGGAGTATCGACATTTCCGTGACTGTCCTTTGAAGCGCCGCCATAATATCGATCTCATCTCTATTCCCCAATCCTGGACAAAGGAAAATCTATGGAGATTGAAAGTGATCATGCACATCCACAGGCGACTCGGGCCTGAGTACCAGGGAAATGCTTGCTGCAAGCACCAGTGGCTCCAAGATTTGTGGTAAGCACAATAAGGGTGGGATAGAAAACTCATGTGTTAATAGGAAATATTTTGGGACTCTGACCCTTAGAGTGAGATCTGGTAAAATGGATCAACATTTGGTGGAAGCCAAAAGGGCACTATGATCTTTAGTTGGGTTAAAAAGAATTTTTTACCACCATTTTTCATAACCTGGAGGATCTAGAAAGAATGTTTGAGATTGAGAATGGATCTTATTTTTTCAATTCTGTTGGGATTTATCTTAAATACTAGATGAAACATTTCATCCCCCAATCTGGATCCGACTCTATTTGCTACCATAAGAATTCTGGTTGGAAGAAATCCTGGAAGGAATTGGAAATACCCTGGGAATGTATGTCAAAACCACTGAGGAAACCAGGTACTAAAGATATACCTCATATGTGTGGTTATGTGTCTATCTGAATATTTTCAAACCCCTTCTGGGATCCATATGTATGGAATACCAAGACGAGGAGTGGGTACAAACGATTGACTATGAGAATATTCCCTTCAGATGTCGCAAATGCCATGAACATGACCACTTATTTCGAGATTGTTTGCTTAGTTCCCTTCCTAAGCCCGATTCAACAAGAACTATAAAACCCAAGGATGATTTTACTCAAGTTTAAGGGAAATAACAGTCAGGTCCCAAGAAGCTAGTTCCAAACTCAAGTTAATCTCCATCAACTAGTAATTACTTTGAAATTTTGGGACAAGATCAGGAAATGGTTGCAGGGGAGGAAAGGCCATCGAATGCATCGGCTATAAATCAGACATATTGGACCAAAGTGGCCCAAGAACCGATTTTGGAAAATCATGCCTATTCCAGAAGTCGCCCTTAACAGAGAGGCACAAAATGACGATGAGGAAGGGGAAATGGATATTGCATTAGATGAACGAGATCTAGTAGGGTAGATCTCGTCAGTTTAGAGGAGGAATATCATAAGAAAACATTATTTTCCATCCCACTAGATCAATTAAGAAATGTTCACAAGGTTTATTTGAACTCATTGGCTGGTGCCACTTCTAGATCTGGCGTAGGGATAGGTATCCAAAGAGACCCTCTCCAGGAATCTCGCAAATTGTCTAAAGAAGAAAAGAGGCAAGGCATGAAGTCTACTCAACAATTGATTCAGGATGTAGGTAGTTTTATGGTGAACTTGTGTCAGATTAATCTGATCAAAAAATGTTTCCCACCCATTCCCCCCTCCTCATCCTCACGAAGATCATTTCATGGAATATTAGAGTTCTAAATGGAAGAAGCAAGCAAAGGATTCTTAAAATTCACATAATAGCAGGAAGTCTATTCATTCTCTTTCTCTAGGAGACAACATTTGCAGGAGATGAGGCTCAATCGACTCTAGCATGATGTTGGAGATAGGGCCTATAAGTTTTTACAGATTCTAGAGGGGCGGAAAGAGGTATGTCCATTCTTCGGAAGCTAGACATAGTCACTTTAGATAAATTCTTCTCAACTCGATGGTCTATCTCAGTTAGATACAGAGCCATCAGATCTGATAAGGTGGTTATCACTACTAATGTATATGGTCCCACAACCCTAGGGGAGAAATCCTTATTTCTTCATAATCTAGAAGGTTTGGCTGCAATCACTCGAGGAAAATGATGGATATTCAAGGGGGATTTCAACATAATCCTATCCTTGGATGAGAAAAGAGGGGGTACACATAAATTGGAGGTGGATAGTGACAATTTATGCTCTTTAATACACTCTTTGCAATTGATAGATTTGGAAGATACCAATGTAGAATTTATGTGCCCTAATCGGAGATCGGGTTCCCAAAAAATTTCTTGTCATCTAGACCATTTTCTCATCTCTGAAGAATTGATGATGGATGACCTAGCAATGGAATCCAACATTCTTTTAGTGGAAGGATCAGATCACTAGCCATCCAACTATGGGTGGATATCATAAGCTCTCTGAAGTGTAGACCCTTTTGCTTCGAAAAATTATGGCTCTCAAATGAGGACTTCCAAGAGAATGTAGAACAGTGGTGGGTTAATGAAGTGGTATCACAAGGATCATTGATGTACATATTCCAACAAAAACTAAAAAATTTCAAACAACACCTGAAGGAATGGAACAAGCACAACTTTGGCAATATCTTCCAAGCACAAAAGAATCTAGAGTAGTAGATTCAAAACATCCAATAAGAAATAATCAATCATTGTTCCACAAAGCAATTAAGAGAAGAGGAGACCTGAATTAAACAGAAATAGGACGAGCGATATTCCCAAGAGGAAATCCTATGGCGTTAAACGTATTGTATATAGTGGCTCAAAGAAGGAGAGAAATTCTAAGTTTTTTCATTAATCCATGATACAAAGAATGCACATAAACCACATTTCCAACCTTGAAGATTCCCAAGGATGACCCATTTTGACTCACAGAGCAATTGAAAAGGAGTTGGTTGATTATTATCAATATATTCTAACAAAGTTGTGCAAGGATAGATCGAAGGCTATTGAAAAAATAAGCAGACATATCCCATCTCTAATCTTGGACAAACAAAATGCTTCCATCATTAGACCGGTCACCTTAGAGGAGGTAGACCCGACCATAAAGGAAATTCCTGATGGAATATCCCCTGGACCGAATGGCTTCAATACAAAAAAAATTCACCACTGTTGACATATAATAAGAGAAGAGGTATGGCAGTTGATTGAAGACTCCAGGCATTTAGGCAAAGTGCTCCCCGCACTCAATGCAACCTTTCTCACTCTTATTTTGAAGGAGGAGTGGGTCTCTCATCCCAAGCAATTCCATCCTATATCTCTTTGTAATGTCATTTACAAAATCATAACTAAGGTAATTTATATAAGACTGAAACTCATTCTTATCTTTATTATTTCAAAGGAGCTATCTCGTTATGTTGAGGGACACCAAATTTTGGACAACGTCATCCTAGTACATGAGGTAATTCACTTTTTAAAAACTTCTGGCATGCCAGGCATGTTAATCAAATTGGATCTTTCAAAATACTTTGATAAGATTAGTTGGAAATATATATGCTCTCTCCTCCTGGCCTTTGGTTTTAATGAGGACTGGGTCTAATGGGTTATGAATCTCACTCCATATTCTTTTTTCTCAATCCTAGTCAATGGTGTTCCCTCTAATCCTTTCTCTCCCTCTTGTGGTATCCGTCAAGGGGATTCTCTATCCCCATTCCTCTTTGTCATCATGACCAAAGTCCTAATTCAATACATTAAGGCCACCATTGCAGACAGATATTTGAAAGGTCTCCCTCTTCACAACCTGCATCCCCCAGTCTCTCATAGCCAATTTGTGGATGAAACCTTAATGATGGGCTCCCCAACAGTATGTGAAGCTTGGGGCATCCTCAACATCATGGATGATTTTAACGCTACTTCAGGAACCACCATTAACTCATATAAATCACATATATTCTTCTTTAATACTCCCTAGGCCATTCTCTAACATTACTAGAATCCTTCACTTCAGTAAGAGTTCCCTTTCATCCAAATATTTGGTCATTCTTCTCGTTGACAATGCCATTTGAAACAGTTCTTGGGAGAGTCTACTAGCTGTTATTGAAAAAATTCTGAATTCATGGAATTTTTTAACCCTCGACCTCCCTGGCCACCTAGTCCTTTTCAAATATGTTCTCCAATCCATTCCCCTCTATGTTTTCTCAGTGCTGGAAGCACCAAAAAATATTCTAAATTCCATTAAAAATATCCAAAGAAACTTTCTATGGTAGGGAACCAAGGAGGGGTGAAAATGGGCACTTGTAAACTGGGAAGTGTTATGAAAGACAAAACTCTCTGGTGGTATTGGCCTACGAGACCCTTTACTTCTCAACAAGGTTATGGGAGCCAAGATATGGTGGCACTGGCTTAAAAATACAAGTGATCTATGGGATCAGGTAAGGAGAAAAAAATTTACATCGGCAATGGAGGAGGCTAACCTCATAAGGTGGAATGTGGATAAGGCATGCTCTCTAATATGGAACACTATGTGGAAGAATAAATCCCTGTTTTGAGATCATGACTTCTGGGAAATCCAAGAAGGATGATAAGCCTTGTTTCAGATGGACTCGTGGAAACATCTTCACCCTCTCTCCAACCATGGCCAATTGTATGACATCTGAACTCATATGCATCAATCAAGATTGTATCATGTAGCAGATTATTGGATAAGAGAATATCCACCATCTATTTGGTGGAAGTGGTGATCCACCCAGGTTAATATTAACCTACCAATCAACATCGATATGGGGTTGTGGAAAGATACAGTGCTACCATGTAAGATTTGAGTCAAAGGGAGGCCAAATATTATTCGATGGGGTTATTCACCAAAAGGAACATTCTACATCAAAGATGCGTATGGAATCAAAGGTGAATTTTCCATTCTGTCGAAAGATTCCATTTGGAGCAACATCTGGAAGCTCAATATCTATCCCAAAGTCTGCACCTTTTTCTGGCTAGTGGCGCATATATACATTCTTACCTGGGACAAACTTAGAAAAATATGTTTCATTGGGCCTCTGGTCTACCCTTTATGTCTTCAATAGGAAGAAACTTCAAAACATCTGCTCAACATTTATAACTTTAGCTCTCAAATTTGGGACCAGGTCTCCGAGATCATGCAAACCTCGGATCATCATAGAGACATTATTACCAAAAATATTTCCAATTGGAGACTCTCATCATTTAAAAACCACGTTCTCAATAGAATCTTGCAACTTCTTTTGGGCTTCATTCCATGGAAATTATGGAAGGAGTGTAATCAACAAATATTCCATTCTATGGAACTGCATTGGTGGGATATGTGGCCCAAAATTCAGCGTTGTATCATGGATATGGTCAGACTCGTGAATTGGAAGAAGGAGGACCTCACATGTGATTTGAGCTAATGTGTTATTTTTCATCAATGGGACCTATTCATAGAACCTACACATGATCCATCTCCTCTCCAATCAACCCCCATACAAGGGAATGATCATTGTCACTTCCCTCCTAAGGGATTTTTTAAACTCAACTTTGATGGTGTTGTTGACCCCAAAATCTACATTGGGCTCAACATGGTGTTTAACACCTTCATTCCTCCAGAATTTATCCTGAGGGTTTCTCTTAGCATCCCTTTGTGCTATGGTTCCAGTCGAAGAGAGTGGTGGGGGTCGTAGTTACTATGGCCTCTTCCCTTGAACGCATATCAGTTGGCTTCCTTCAAAATGTTTTTATCTAAGTATGTAAAGACTTATTAGGCACTAGAGAGTATTAGGTAACAAAGTCAAGTCAGTTGGAAACAATTCAAGTTAGTTCATGGTTGTTGCATTCAGTTGGGTCAGTGATTCCATGGTCAATTGAGGGATAGTAAGGCCAAATTGATATAAAAGTCATGATTATCCCTACCCTACTATCTCCTGCTAGGAATCAGTATAACAACCATGATCATTACTATGTCCATCAACATATTAAATGGTACCCAAACGAGCTCATCCCGAACTTACTTGGATTGTCATGGGACCATGTTATTTTCCCCTCAGGGGAGGCATTCCCGGGTTAATTTTTGAGTTATAAAACCCTCCAACATCATAATTCCTCATTCCAATACTATGCAGTTCAGATTTGATGAGCTAAGCACACAGTTCATGAAAATTTTATCGTTGGCCCCTTTTGCCTGCCACTAGGCAGGTCCTGTGTGGATGGGGTCCTTTAGAAAATAATGAAATTAATTCTAGTCACATTTTTGGAAATACAATGCTTCCATATTATAGATATCAGTACAAGTTTTCCAACAGGTTATCATGAGCCCGATTCTGAGTCCATATGACCCCCCTACAGAGGACGCAAAGTTCGCGTCACTCAAATGGCCAAAACCAACAGTTGTGACTTCCTGGTATGATTATGTTAATATTTATGATTTAAATGGAAACTCAAACATAAGGATGGCATACGGAAGTGTGATACCTTTCGAATGGTATATCCCATACTTGGTTTCGACCCTTGGTTGGTCAGAACAATCCTTCGCAAGTTCATGACCACGTTTGGACACCAAATTGGTTACAGTGGTTTGGGGTTAAAAAATTGTTGTTAATGGATTTTAAATCATGGATTCAGAGATTCCACTCTATAGTGGACTCAGATACCTTTCCAATGACTTCTAATTTTCCTCATTTTGACCTCGAATGGGCCGATTAGAGCTGTCACAAGTTTGTGAACTATTTCGGGAAAAAGGGACCAACCAGCTTGCATAACAGGGTTTCATGACAAATAAAACAATCATTAATGGCCCCAACACACAAATATATAATTACTCATCGATGCCTTCTCTATGGTACTTCATTTTCCTTGATTGGATATCGTATGGAGATGTGGTGCCTTTCGCAATATTGGGTGTCATGTGGGCCCACTAACAAGTCAAGGACGTTAAGCGGTAACTGTTCGGAGCCAAAATTGAGGGGTGAGGTGGCATTATTTTAGATGGGTGACCACATATTCTTGACAGTCTTGTTAAGGCCTTTCCAACGACATGATCTGTGTCCAATTCTGACCCCATCTCATCTGGCAACATTTTTTGGCTAAGTCAACATGGTCATGGTTAGAAGTCAAAGTCAAACTTTGACTTGGCACAATTTTCGAGAAATATTAAAAAATAGTGGAAAAATAAAAAAAGAGGATAAAATTAAGGACAAGACAAGCATCCCTCATACAAAATTGGGGAAATTATAATTTTTTTTTTTTGGGAAAATACAAAACCCACCCTCCCCCTCTCCTTTGGCTCATTTGATAGGTGCAATGGAGAGGGAGGGAGCTCTGTAATTGAGGTCTTCAATGGAAGATAAGGGTTTCCAGACAACAGTTTTAGGGTTTCTATGGCAGACCAGGACACACTGCATTGCTAAGCACAGATTACAGGTACCCATACCTCATTATCTCCTCAACCCGTGATTTGTTTCTCATAAATGTCAAATTTGGTTATGGTTGTTGTCATTTTATTCATGGTTTAGAATTGAATATTGACAGGTTTAGTAAATATGTTGGTTGAGACATTAGTGTGCCGGTTTTTGTTCTTTCTTGGAGAGTTTATTGGACAAATCTGTAAGGGAGAGGGGATTCAAACACCTCTTGGACACCAGGCCCAAGCCTCCAGGGCTCCCTTAAATCTTTATAAAATTATGATTTTTGTTGAATATTCTAGCCTGTGCATGATAAAATTGCATCCAAGAGGTTTGAAACCCCAACCTCCCCCCTTTCCCCTTCTCAGATGCCCAGATTTATAGCTAAAAAATAAAAAAAAGAACGGAGGGGGTTTGAACCCAAGACCTCTTATCCCTTTTCTGTAAGTAATAAAACCCACTTTGATCAAAATTAAAAAACAAATAATCAAATTTTGGTTTGTTTGGTGGTTGACCACCCTTCTACCACCAGGGATCCAGCACCACCTCCTTCCCGTGCACATTCTCCACGCACCATCACATCCCCATGGGCTTCCCTACTCCACTCCATGATTCCTCACTTCTCCTCCCAGCCTCCTCCCTTCACCTCTGCCACCACCTCCCTCCAAACTAGTGAACCGCTCAACCATACCCTACATGTTGCCTCCACTTCACCCTCGCGCACATCCTCCCTCATATTCCTCCTTCACACACAACCTCCCAACACTCTCTTCCATTCCTCCATCCCCACATCTCCCACCACCCACCAATGCACCCCCCCCCTTCCATATCCTCCCACCTCCTCTCCCCGTGCATAGCATCCCCCGCTCCTCTCTCCCAATACTCATCTCCCTGCACACAACAACCTCGCTCCCTTTCCCCATTCCCTCCTACTCTCCTCCTTTCCACACCTCCCTCCCCCATTCTTCCACCTCACAACCACCGTGCAGACCACCTTCTCTCCCTCCACCCGCATGATGACTCCTCCACACCTCCCTCCACCTACCAAAACTATCATCGACGGCTCCATTTTCGAAAAATGGGGTTTTGTTGGGCCCCAATAACTCCCCCCTAAGGGACCCCATTAGAATCTTGATAATTATAATGAGCTACATAGTCAACATTTTCAAATAGTTCCATACCTTGGCTTTCTTTGAGACAAACTTAATACATTCACTATAGTATGAGACATTCATTACAAGAGTATATGTCAAAATTTATAAATGAGCATAAAAATCTCAATTTAAACAAAAACGTTAATTTTTATCAATTGTTTACTTTCGTTTAATTTATGATTATGTGTTCATTCTTTTGTTCATTAACAAGTTTGATTATTTTGAATAACGGGTTCAATACTTCATCAAATAATATCTTGGTTGGTTTCTCATTTTCGCAAAATCATTTGGTGGGATTAATTAATTAAATTATTTTTTTCATTTTGCATTTCATTTCAAAATAAAAAAATAAAAAATAAAAGAATTATCTATCATTTGCTTGTTTTTGTGCAAACCCAAAATTAATATTTTTCTCCTCTCCGTCAACTTGAAGCTTCTAGAATTTTAAGAACATATTTGAAAGGAAAATATAAACAATGTTGGTTTAGAACTTATAGTTAGTTTAAATTCATTTTTGATTTTATTGTTCTAGATTTTGTTTTATTCACAATTTTTAGGTTATTAATTTATGTTTTTTTTGTTTCACAGGTTTCTATTATCAGTTATTTGATATGGATCTGATCATGGCTTGATTTCATTATCTAAATACCTTCAAGAGGATTGATCCAAAAATAATATAGGATTGTTGAAAATAAATTTATGAGCAACAACAGATAAAATTTGGAAATGCGTCAAGAATAGACAAACAATTTTGCGGGACTGATTGTAGTCAAACCGTGAGGAATCTGAAGAAACGGTTGAAAATCCATCTCCAAAATGGACCCATTGAGCTTAATAAAGGAAATTTTCCATAACAAATGCAAGATTTGAGAGATATTTGAGTCTCTTTATGAGGCAAATTTCAGGGGGTGGAAATTATTAGTGATGCGCAGACTATTCATTCATTGTATAAATATATGAGAAAGTTCAGAGCCATGGAGATCCAAGAAATTGAGAGGAGGATTTTTATCCTTTCTCTTTTGTATATTATTTCTTTTGTAATTTTTTTTTTCTTTTCAAATGGAATAACAAATGGTTGGAATCTTTGGGAGAACGAACGAGTATTTTCAAAGAAGAATATGGAATTCTAGGTTTCTTAATGGCTTTTGTCCTGTGAGTAAAATGGTTTTATTTTCATTATAATATCTTCATATTATTTGAATAATTGATTATGCATTGATTTAAATTAGCTTTAGTCTATTTTATCAATACATGGTTAATTTCTATCATTTATATATTATCCAAAAAGTTCTTCCTCGACCATATGATTAACATATTTTGTTGAAACTATATGAGAAAACAATTTACTCTTTGTCTTTTGTGCTTTTGTAGATTGTGCAATGTTAATATTGTTTTTGATATACAATTTCTGAATATGAAACTTTATTTGTATTGAACTAGCTTTAGACTATTCTGCATATAATTTTTCATGTTATGTTTTCATTTATATGGTTCATTATCTTTTGGTTTAGTTTATATCTGTGATTGATAATCTATTCAAGTATTTTGAGTTTACATATGATGCTAGATAACTGGTAACACCATTCCTAAGAATTTAAATTTCTTTCATTTCCAGCTATTGGACATTTCAAGGTCACAAGATATATAATTATTTTTCTTTTTGTCCTTATAAACTCGCTCCAGAATATGAAACACTTCCTTGAATTTCTTCATGAAGTATTATGCTTGATTTTGTCATAGGTTTACACTTGACACAGGTTAAGAGGAGCTCATACAAATACAAAGAGATGAATTTAGCTTAGTACTGTTGATCAGTGAGAGGTTAGTAGGTGCATTGTTTTCTTTTATTCAAATTTGTTTATATATGAATGAGGCGATGATTGCCATAATTAGCTTTGACTGTTTCTGTGTCATTGTTTCAATTGTATTTGCTTAGTATTCATTAGTTTAAAATCTTTAAACATTAAAAAAGAAAAAAGATTTATGTTCTTACTTTATCTTATTTTGAAACAGTATTATGAATATTCATTTTCGCAAGATTTCAAGTAAACCTTGTAAAATGTAAATAGATTGTTTATAATCATTTGTATATTCATGTTTCTTTTTAATAAACATTAGTAAGTAATATATCATTTGTTAGAATCATAGATTTATATTAGTTTATTTATTTTACTATTTTTAGGACTTTAGTTGGCTAACGGAGCCATTAAACCCGTTGGGTCAGATCATACCAAATGACTTGGGTTAATTAGATAACCTCGGTCTAGATCTAACCTTCCAGTTGACGGTGTGTCATTTACGTCCATCAACAAATGTCGCTAGAAGGAGGATGAGGTAAATTTAATGATTAAATGTTTTACCCTTCAGCCTGTCATAATTTCAGATTTATAAATTCTTCTTTTGTGTCATCTTGAAATGCACTAGAAGGCACAATAGACTGACAAGATGGCCTTGTGAGAGTATTTATTTCGAATGTTTTTAATTCCCCATGTCTCCCAAATCACTGTGTTGGAACATGCTTTCCACTTCTCATTTCCCGATATTCCCAATGAGACAATCTCTCGCTTGTCCAAACTCACCTTTGATGGTGGGGGGAATGTGTCTACAAAAGACCATCTTAACAAGTTTTGGTGTTAATGCATCAAGCATGATATTTCTAATTTAAAGGTTTTATGCAGATTGTTCACTTTTACTTTCAGGTGTCATATTAAACATTGGTTTGTGTCTTTTCCAGCATATCACATTATTGATTGGCTTCAGTTTGTAGATGAATTTTTAGATTCTTTTGAAAAATATGATTACAATCAATTATGTGAATAATTTTAGACTTTACTAATCAATGACAATTCATCTCTAGAAGGATTTTCAACAAGGATCCATCATGTTCTCTGCAAATTTAATCTTGATGACATGTCATTTGTACTAAACCTCCTCTATGATGCTTGCGTCCCTTTCATATAGTTATATTCAATCGTGAATGATGAATTGGTTACAAATACTATCACTCAATTGCGAGAAGAATTTTTTTCGTGGGATGAGAGGAATCCATCCGAAAATTTTGAACAAGCAAGGGAGGTAGTGTTGGATTACTGAGAGGGGGGGTTAATCAGTAATAGAGCAATATAATCCCTTTCTAACCATATAATCCAAGTGTTATATCAATGAAGCATTATAATCCAATAAATGCAGAGTAAATAAGCAATGAACAAATGAACAATCATACACATACATAGTACACCATTGTTTTATGTGGAAACCCAAATTGGGAGAAAACCACATAATGTTTTTTCTTATATGTCTTGAAGAATTACATTCATTGGAAGCACCAACTTCCTTTTTTTCCAGTTGCAACTAGAAGGAGGCTCCAAACCCCTAGTTTCTCAGGCTACAACCTGAGGGAAGCTCCAACTCCTCAATTCTCTGGCTACAGCCAGAAGGAGGCTACAACCCCCTATGTTCTGTAGCTACAATCAGAAGGTGGCTACAACCACCCATCCTTGCCCTGTCCTGCCACCCTGAAGTAGAAGTAGAATGATGGAACCACTGTCACACTATCACTGTGAGATATACCGTTGTAAACCTGTACCAATAAATCTGAACCATGCATCAACCATGCATCAACCTGTACCTCAACCTGTAATCAACCTATACCATAAACAAGTGCATCAACCATGCACCAACCTGTAATCAACCTGTACCATAAACAAGTGCATCAACCATGCACCAACCTATAATCAACTTGTTCCATAAACAAGTGCATCCAATCATGTACCAAGTATGTACCAATCATGTGTCAACTAATCATCAACTATTACTCATCAATATGTACCATCATCATCAACTATACACCTCATGTATGTGCGCTAACTCATCAACTACTTGTCTCAACCATGTACTCAACATGTACCACAACCAAAAGCCCTCATCAATTTCATCATCCAAATTTGATTTGTAGCTCTGTAATAGATGGTGTATATGATCACATTCCTGCAAACCTTCATTAACTTTAAAAACAAGAGACTAGTATTTTCATCAAACTTTTATTTAGTCTCACATGCCTAGTTTTGGATTAGTCAACAACCCTAACTTGACGTAATCATAACTTTGAACCTGTAATGTATAAAGATCTAAAATTGATACACAATGTTCTTCAGTGTGTTTTATACAATTCTTCCAAGTTTCACTACTTGGAACCTCTCATAAAAGGAGTTATAGAAAAAATGGCATACCTTGTTGAATTCTGGCTTATTCTAGAGAGCGACCTTGTAGAGCGTGACCTGCACAAAATATTTGATGAATTGATCTAAAAATGTTACACAACATACTAAAGTCTGTCCCCTAACCAACACATTTGGTATCACTAAATTGGGATCTGTTATGAAGAATTTATGATGTTTTTACCTGAAACACCTGATTTTGACTAGTTTCAGGACTGGCCACAAACCCTATTTTGCACGGAGTGTAACTCCCAAAACACAACGACCCACAAGATGAATGTTTTTCCACAGATACTTGGATATGTTTTTTCACTTGCATAGCAATTTCACGGTCTTAATCATTATAGAAAAAACGTTATAGCGAAAATGGTGAGATGACTTGTAAATAACATACCTTAGAAAGCACCATCAAAAGAATTTATCCTTCCTTGCATTTCAGCCTTCTTTTCTTCACCTTCACTCAGAATTATGGTTTATATATCCTTGGTTGCCTCAGACACATATAGATATTCAATATTCTCAAATGTGATTCAAATGAGAGAGCCTTTCCTATTATTTATACTCTCCAAGTAGCTTCCTTAAAAACATCTTCTAGGTCACTTGACCCACTTCCCTTATTCTAGGGTTGGGTCTACTTCTAATTTCTCCATTAAATTTATTATTGAAATAATTTATTTTGTATTCA
>ML784222.1:209387-242758 GCA_009831015.1 Picea engelmannii | reverse complement strand
GAATGGCTTGAAGATTCGTATCTAAAAAATATTCATAATAAAGATAAAGTTGTGCTTGCTTTGTTTCTACCTAAATATATAGGAAGTAAGCATGACATGATTTTTTTAGATCCTCCATGTGAAGAAATGGATGAACACTTGGAGAATTGTCAAGAGGATGGGGCACTTCGGTCTTGGCTGATGGTTATGTCAGGTTCCCATAATATTGACAATTTTTCCAAACTTACTTACACTCTTCCATGCCATTATGACCCATATCACGACAACATTGTAGAATGGTTGGAGGATTCATACATCAAGAAGTTTCAAAAATGTGGTAAGGTCATGCTTGTTTTGTTTTTAAAAGAATATATAGAAGATAAGCATGACATATTTCTTTTGTATCTGCAAATACTACATTCTTTTATTCCGATTTTCAATTTTCTATGTCTTGCAGGATTGAAGATGCTCTTGTGGTTGCACTGGAAATACGATTTTACTTAATGTTTTGATCTATTTAATAGTTTAGAGTAATTTCAGGAGTAGGTTTCCTTTATTTTTATTTCTCAGTGTTTCTCTTTGTAATAATGCAATTATGAACACTAGTGGACACACCAAGAGAACCATAATATGAATGTTGTCAGGGAAGTCCATTTTAAATCTTTTTCTCTATGCTTTTCATTAAATATTTCTTTTCAAAAACACAATATCATCATGAAAATTTTAAATGGAAAGTAAAGAGATAAGTAAATTTGAACTATCAATTCAACCCTAACCCAAGGTGCCATGAGTAGGATTGCACTCATATTAGTAAGGATTTTTCTGTTTTCTTTTAGTCTCTTTTATTTTCAATAATAATGCTTGGTCAAAGTAATATCTTATGCATCATTATCTTAAGAAAAGAACTTGCTCGCACTTGATATTTTATATGATTTAGTTCTTCCTTTATTTTACAGTGGGATGCTAGTAGATGCCAAATCTCAGGTTTATCTTTGGCCAGAATTGTTTTTGAAAGTGTGCTTTTACTATTTAGATTTTGTTTGTTTTGATATACTTATGATTTTGAATCCCATTAATAAAATCTGATTCAGTTTGCTGTGTTTTTTTGTTTTTTTTTTGCTTTCTTTGATTGAACTTTCTTCTTGTCTGTCTTTTTGAATAATTATATTTCTGATCAAAGAGTGATTGTTGAAGGAAGCATTCATTTCAAGACTTATGTTTTTGAAATAAATTTGAAACAGTTCAAACAGTTTCCGATGTTAAGGTTCAACTCAGATAATTGATTTGTAATTTAGTTGAGTACTATGAAATCCTAAATGGTCTTTGTCAGAGTATTACCCCTGAAATGTGTCAAGATCTTTGGGAATTACGATTATCCTTAAAAAAATTATGTCGTCCATATTCTTAAGGAATCCCTTTTAAGTGCTTCCCCATTCTCTTGATGATTTCTTAAATGAATTCTAAAATCTCTAAACCATGATAAAACTTTCAGTTTTGAAAGAAAAAATAAAAATAAAAATGATCAATTGTTCACCTATATTGCAATTAACCTCCAGTATCACCCCGCTCTCTTTGTCATCAATAAATCTATAATTTTATTATTATTTAAAAGTGGCATAAGAGGGTTGGAAGCACTTAAGTGTGGGAAGTGTGTGTAAACCCATCGGGGTACTGAACAGGCTCGCTGGCAGCGGGTAAATGAACACATGCTACCAAGACAACTTCATCAGGGTACTAAACAGGCTTGCTAGCAGAGAGTTTTAATGTTGGGTTGAGAGGTAGCAGGTATATTCTTTTAAATTAACTTTTATGAAAGTATACATTATGTGGATACAACTATTGGATGAGATTAAAGCATTTGACTAGGTTAAATAACATCCCTGCAGAGGCTATGGACACCTACTGGAAGCAGTGGCTTTGTCAATGGTATTTAATTCCTTTTATAAACATCGTGACTATTTGATTAAAACACAACTTCATGTTATTATCCTCTGTAAAAAGATTATTTTCTTCTTTTCTAATATTTTTCTATAAATCTGAGCTAGTCTTAACCTTGTGTAATATTAAAGTGGATTTGTTTCAAAGCAACTTAAAATTATATCCAAGTCTTATTCTTCTTCCTTGCAATGAACGTTTAATAGGTCATAGATAACTATTTCACCTAGTAAGTTTCCATTTGTTGGGCCCCAACAACTCCCCGTAAGGGCCCCCATTAGAATCTTGATAATTATAATGAGCTACAGAATCAACTTTTTCAAATAGTTCCATACCTTGGATTTCTTTGAGACAAACTTAAGACATTCATTATAGTAGGAGACATTCATTACAAGAGTATATGTCAAAATTTAGAAACGAGAATATAAATCTCAATTTAAACAAAACATTAATTTTTATCAACTGTTTACTTTCGTTTAAATTATGATTATGTGTTCATTCTTTTCCTCATTATCAAATTTGACTATTTTGAATAATGAGTTCAATACTTCATCAAATAATATCTTGGTTGGTTTCTCATTTTCACAAAATCATTTGGTGGGATTAATTAATTAAATTATTTTTTTCATTTTGCATCTCATTTCAAAATAATAATAATAATAAAATTATCTATCATTTGTTTGATTTTGTGAAAACCCAAAATTAATATTTTTCTCTTGTCCATCAACTTGAAGCTTTGAGAATTTTAAGATCATATTTGAAAGGAAAATATAAACAATGTTTGTTTAGAACTTATAGTTAGCTTAAATTCATTTTTAATTTTATTGTTCTAGATTTTGTTTTATTCACAATTTTTAGGTTATTAATTTAGGGTTCTTTTTGTTTCACAGGTTTCTATTATGAGTTATTTGGTACGGATTTGATCATGGATTGATTTTATTATCCAAATATGTTCAATATGATTGATCCAAAAATAGTATTGGATTGTTGCAAATAAATTTATGAGCAACAACAGATAAAATTTGGAAATGCGTCAAGAACAGAAAGACGATTTTACAGGACTGATTGCAGCCAAACCATGATGAATCATAATAAATGGTTGAAAATTCGTCTCCAAAATGGACCCATTTAGCTTACGCGAGGGAATTTTCCCAAACAAATGCACGATTTGAGATATATTTGTCTCTTTATGAGGCAAATTTCAAGTGGCGAAAATTATTAGTGACGCCCAAACTATTCATTCATTGTATAAATATATGAGAAAGTTCAGAGCCATGGAGATCCAAGAAATTGAGAGGAGCATTTTTATCCTTTCTCTTTTGTATATTATTTCTTTTGTAAACCTTTTTTTTCTTTTCAAATGGAGTAACAGATGGTTGGAATCTTTGGGAGGATGGACAAGTATTTTCAAAGAAGAATATGGAATTCTAGTTCCTTAATGACTTTTGTCCTGGGAGTAAATGGTTTTATTTTCATTATAATATCTTCATATTCTTTGAATAATGGATTATGCATTGATTTAAATTAGCTTTAGTCTGTTTTATCAACACATGGTTAATTGCTATCATTTATATATTATTTGTTTCAATCTTTGAGAGTCTATTATCCAAAAAGTTCTTCCTGGACCATATGATTAACATATTTTGTTGAAACTATATGAGAAAACAATTTACTCTTTGGCTGTTGTGCTTTTGTATATTGTGCAAAGTTAATATTATTTCTCATATAATTTCTGAATATGAAAATTTATTTGTATTGAACTAGCTTTACACTGTTCTGCATATAATTTTTAATGTTATGTTTTCATTTATATGGTTCATTATCTTTTGGTTTAGTTTATATCTATGACTGATCATCTATTCAAGTATTTTGAGTTTATATTTGATGCTAGATAGCTGGTAACACCATTCCGGAGAATTGGAATTTATTTCATTTTCAGTTAATGGACATTTCAAGGTCACAAAATATAAAATTATTTGTCTTTCTGTCATTATAAACTCACTCCAGAATATGAAACACTTCCTTGAATTTCTTTAGGAAGTATTATGCTTTCTTTTGTCATAGTTTTACACTTGACAGAGGTTAAGAGGAGCTCATACAAATACAAAGAGATGAATTTAGCTTAGTACTGTTGATCAATGAGAGGTTAGTAGGTGCATTGCTTTCTTTTATTCAGATTTGTCTATATATGAATGAGACGATGATTGTAGTAATTAGCTTTGACTGTTTCTGTGTCATTGTTTCAATTGTATTTTCTTAGTATTTATTATTTTAAAATATTTAAACATTAAAAAAACAAAAAGATTTATGTTCTTACTTTATCTTATTTTGAAACATTTTTATGAATATTCATTTTCACAAGATTTCAAGTAAACCTTGTAAAATGTATATAGATTGTTTATAATCATTTGTATATTCACGTTTATTTTTAATAAATATTAATAAGTTATATATCTTTTGTTAGAATCATAGATTTATATTAGTTTATTTCTTTTACTATTTTTAGGACTTTAGTTGGCTAACGAAGCCATTAAAATCGTCGGGTCAGATCATACCAAACGGATTAGGTTAATTAGACAACCCCGGTCTGGATCTAACCTTCTAGTTGACGGTGTGTCATTTACACCCGTCAACAGATTTATAATTATTTTTAATTTAAATTTATTTTTTTGTTATATAGTTTTTATATATATAGTTTTATTTGTTATTAAATTTTAAAATTTTATTATTTGTTCTGAATTTTGTTTTATTTTATTATATATATATATAATATATATTATATATAATAGAATTATTATTAAAAATTTATAATAAAATTTTTTTTTAATAAATTTAATTTATATATTTAAAACTATACGATAAAAAGTTTTATTCCCCCCCGCCCCCCCCCTCCCGGGTCATTAGACTTTTTAATTGCATAACTTCGCCATACGGAGGCAAAATTTCACTCGTAAATAGTAAAAACGATTGGGGAGAATTCAAGAATGCAGCCATGGAATTCACCTCCTCAAATTTAGACCATAAATTCAATGGTGCTTCCCAGAGTGACAGAGATTCATTATTGGCCCAAAAACACGTGCCGGAAGGAGGCCTAATTGGGGCCCTCCGAGGACACATTGGGCCAAACGAGGAAAACCCATTTCAGATACATGTATGTAGACTTGTAGAATATTGTCAATTCTGGTTTCCAGCCCATCATTTTTCCACATTTACAAATTTTTCCCCGATTAGTCTCCTGACCAACTCCTTACTGCATACCTTTATGGGGCCATATCTTGCTCATCCGGAGTCAGATTTGCGCCAAACGAAAGGAGACAGAAAGGTAGAAAAAAGAGGTACAACATGGGAACAAGAAAAATTAGTTTTGTGGTTTTTTCGTACAAGGGAAATTCCTCCCAAGGTTCAGGCCCAAGGGGTACCTTCACCAAAACAAGTCCAAATGAAAGCTATGATTCAGTTAGCTCACGGAGAAACTTATAGGAAGAAAAGGGGGGGTATAATAAGGTCTGAAAAAATCTTGAACAATGAGAATTTCCTTACATACAAGGACCAAATCCAAAAGGCCCCTTTCCTTCCTAAGCAACTCTACAATTTCCCCACACCTTGGGGCTTCATATTGGTGAATTGGGTAGCCATGGATGGTTGAGAACTATACTAAGTCACCTAATCTACAGATGCAAAACATGGCATGAGTCGACGATTATTTTGGATGGCACAAATCCCAAGGAAAATGATGATGTGGCATACCAATTTTTGTCATTTTATAAAAATGACCTTTTGTAATAGATTAGTCTCGTGTGATTTACTTTTGGATTGTATACATTGTAATTAAGAGGTCAAATCAAATTTGATTTGATCCCCTTTGGATAATTTAACTTTTTTATTAAAAATAAAAGCACTTTAAGGTTTGGTCCACTTGTTACTTCTCCAAAAGTGACAAGTGTCTTGTGACCTAACCCTAAGCCTTCACCTATTTTTTTATAAATAAGAGGGATGGCATTGTACAAAGGGAGGATGAATATAGTAACAAAGCTCTGCTGAAATTTTCCAAAGCTCTATATGTGTCTAATACTTGTTAAATTTGGGTTGTTCGATATGTCACTTGTTGGTTAAGGGTTGAGGGGTAGAAGTAAATACTTTTTATGTTAGCTATATTCAGGAGGGATTGGTTAGCTAGGTCTTTGTTGTTTCTTCCTTGGTTTTAACTTACTTGCTTTCATTTTCTGATAGCTTTGTTTAACTTGTTTGACGTGTTTTAGTCAATATTTTCTGAAGTATTTAGTTGTTTTCAACCTTACCTAGTGGTTGGGAGTCCTAGTGCCCCTTAGGACAACCCTTAAATAAACCCCTTAGTTATTTGTTGATACTTTCTTGCTTCTCTATTTTTCATGTAAATTTTTGTTATGATTTTGGGTTACTAACCTTGCTGCCCTAAGAAGGAAAATTCACCATTTTGGTCAATTCCCCCCCTTGGAACAACCATCTTAGTGGGATGTTATTTATCTTTTATGTGTAAATTTATGTTTCATTTATTTTAGGTTTTTCATATATAATCACTAAAATTTTGTTGTTTTCCTGCAATACTATAATCGAGTCACCTATTATGCTTCTCTTAAGTGGTTGGGGACCATCTAAAAACTTGTTTGAGGAAATGGGGAAAACAAGACAATGAAGAAACAACATCATATATGATCGATAAATTCACCCATTCACACTCATTTTCACCTTGAATTCACTTGCCCTCATTCTAAAACATTTTGCACATGTACCCATGTCGATATGCTTTGCTTATGTAGATAGTTTGAGTAGTTTTCTTGTAAATTTCTATTTATAAAATCTGACTTTTACCTTCGTAAATAATCATCATTTTTTGGAATTTCAATAAGTAAAATTCAAATCCCCATGCAAGGAATTAGTTAGGGCTTGCATGCATATAGAGGCCTTGCCACTCACAAAGAGCCTCAACCCATTCCTTTGGGTTGAATGGTATAATTGTTTACTTGTAATTAGTTGATTTTGTCATTCTTCATTGTATATTGTCTTGTATACTAATCTATAGGTGGCTTCCCCTAAAGGGGCCACGCAAAAATCAACAAGCTAAAAACACTCAGAAAACCACAAAACACTTGAAAGCAAAGAAGTGGTCCACCCCATACACATTCAAAACAAAACATATATTATTTAGCTATATGCATACACATATTATTTATCCATGACATATATGTCACATAATTATTTACTTATTTTTGTATAAATCTTTAGACAGATTTCAATTTATTGACCAGGAGGCACGCTTGCGAAAGTGAGATGTGGCCTCAAAATGTGGATGGCCTGGTCCTCTATTTCAAGAAATTTTGATTTCATAGAATACTAAGTATCAAAGCCATGGAGTCTTCATCAGGAGCCCCTCGAAATTTGTCTAGTTAGTATAAATTGAGTGGTCTTTCCTTAGTACCACACGGTTAAGGAGTTGAATAGCTCAGCTTGGTTGGGATACTACACTTCTTGGGTAAGCTCAACTAAAACTCCCTTTAGGGGGGTCTTGGGCCTCTTCCTTTTTGCAGGTATCCTTATTCCATCCAAGTGGATTTAAGAGCCCGAAAGTGCAAGTGACAATAAAGAATAATCTCTGGTTCTCTGAACTACATGGGGCACTCTCCAACCTAAACATTGTGGTCTACTAAGACTACTCTTCTTATACTGGTTGGCATAGTTATGGGATAATAGGTGTTTTTCTGATCGGGCTAACCTTTAAAATGGTTTGGTGGCCAATGCATGTTAATAAACTGAAAATTCACAAATAAAATACATTTTAAACTCGAACCTTTTGTTAGTCCACCCTTCATCCACGAACACAAATTGCAGCTGTAAATACTCTCCTAAACATAGGCATACCAACTTGTAAAAAGGATATCCATCTTCATTTACAATCGACCTTTTGATTTAACAATTTTTTGAGATCATTTGTTGGGTCACCTCGGGGGGAACCAAGCCATTCTGGGTTTGTTTCCCTGCCTTAAAAGATTTGAACAAATTGTTGTTCACAATATACAACCATCTGAAAAAACTTAGTTGTAGCTTTTAAACTCACTTTTCACCCTTATTTTTCACATTTTCACTTGAGGCATCCACTGGTCTATTGTTTAGGACCCTGGTTTACCCCAAGAACCCATTCAGGGTCGTTTTCCAAGGATTTAAGGGAGCGAATGGCTCATTGTTTTATTTGTTTAGATTTCTTTCCTAAAAATCAGTGAACTTATTTTCATCCTATTGTCCATAATTTTCACCCCCCAGGCCATTTCAACCATCCAAGAAGCTGAGGGAGGATAACACCTAGAGTGGGTGGTCCTAAAAAAGACTTCTCATAAGTCTTTCACCTCTCCTTTTTCCCCTTCATTACCGCCTCATGCGAAGGATCATATGAGGTGTGGGTAGTCTCTGCCTTGTTCCAAGCTATCAAGGAGGTTGTAATCGACTTCATAGCCAGATAGGTTGGATTTGTCCCAATAGATAGATTTTGATTATAACACGTCCCTTTTCTGGCAACCATACTGGGGACCTTGCAAATATATTTAGTTTTTCTTGTATCCCAAACTTGTACTGTGCATTGGACCCAAATTATTTGGGGTCCTTTTCCCATATGTTGACAGAATTTTGTGGCAAGGTCTTTTAGTGATCCTTTGGATTTTCTTTGGTACTTGTTATAGTTCAGTTACCTTGCAATTTTGTTGTATCTGGGAGTCATATACACCATCTAGTTTTTCTTTCCTCTTACCTTGTCAGTATTCAGTCCCACTTGTTCGAACTCACATGAGAAGTTATAAATCTGTCACACTTTACCTTCCACTTCAAGAAGAACAAAAACAAGTTTTATTTAAGTCGGGTTAATCAACATCGTGTCAGAAAGAGAAGGATTGTTGGTGTGATACATAACTTGTACTCCAAGTACTTACTTGATCCCCTTGGAAGATGGCAGGGTAGAAACATCCTAAGAGTAGGTAAACAACTTCCCCCAGGGTTACAAGAAGTCAAAGTTCACAAAATAAAACAAGTAGCAAGACACATACATATGGGAAACTAGAGAAAATCGTTACACCTACTGTGCAATATGAGTCACCCTATTCCTCTTCTCCTTTTCAAATCGCCCTAATAAAGAAAGATTTAGTTAATCCAACAACAGTTACTAACCCTCAGGTTTTTTGATGCAGGATCATCTCTCCACGTCAGCCAGCCACGTCAACGAATTCAAATCGCGTGTTGAAGAGAGGCACAACCTCATTTGAAATCTGAATTCAATGTAATTAAATGTCTAAGCTGGTGAGCTGTAGAGCCGTGCATTTGTGCCGGCGTAGAGTAGATAAGCCTTTAATGTTTGTATGGCTGAGATCTATATCCAGATGCTGGACTAGACAGCCCATTCAATGCAATTGAATAGGGTAGGTAGATTGGAGGGAAGAGCTCGAAGAGCCCCCTCAGGTAAAATAGATTTTTAGTATCTCATTTTGGTAGTAAGTTGAGAGCCAAGATTAAGTTGAGAGGATAGAATCTGCGAGTAGAGAGAAGAAGAGATAAGAGTGGACACCTTGTTACAGGCCGTGCTCAGGAACACATTGTAAATACAAGCATTTGCCATATTTAATACAAAGAGCAGTTTTTCTTGCATTATTCTGTGTTTAATGGATGTCTGTGAGTGTTCTTTATACACTACAAATGTATGCTAGGAATTTGTAGGTTGTTTTGATTTCAGGTGAAGGTCTTTGAGGTTTCATGCCAGGAGGGCGTGACAGAGTACTGCGGTCTCTGAATACCGGTGCATTGAAGCACTTCTGAATTCTGCGGGTTTAGACAAAGATGTGCTACGACACAAGATCTAGAATCAACAACTCGGTGAAGACCTCAAGGTTGTTGACTACCTTGGAGGCAAGGCTGTGTAGGAGAGACACAGTTGCAGACAAAACTTTGCTGTGAGTTCTGTGAAGCTCTGTCAAGTGGGCATTGAGCATATGCACAGTGGTGCATTGAGAAAGAACTCTGCTATGAGTTCAGGAAGAAGAATCAGAAGATTTGAGGAATTCTGTGAAGCTCTACCAGGTGGGCATTAAGCAGGTGCAAGGGGTGCACAAAGGAAGACTTTTGTTGAGAAGTTCAGGGAAGGACTAGAATCACTGAGGATTATGAGAGCTTTGCCAGGTGGGCATTGAGCCAGTGCAAGGAGTGCACAAAAATAGAACTCTGCTGTGAGTTTAGGAAGAAGAGATAGAATCATTGAATATTCTCATAGCTCTGCCAGGTGGGAATTGAGCGGGTTCATAGGTGCACAGAAGGACAGAACTATGGAATGTTCTCAGAGAAGACACTCTGCCAGGTGGGCATTTGAGTTAGTGTGCAGACAGGCACAGAGAAGAGAAGAGAACTCTTTGAGTTCTGTAACTTAGAGGAAGAATCCACTGAGGGATCTTCACAGGGTTGCTGAAAACCCTGCAGACTCAGCAAAAAAGTTGCTTGAGTAGAAGGATAGCTAGGAGGGCATCCATATTTCTCCATCTGTAGGAGAAAGGAAGAAAGACAAAGTCCCTTAGGGGTATGAGTGGTTGAGAAGCTCAGGAGAGGCAGCGTTGTGTGTGTGTAAAGACTCTGCAGAGGCGCAGAAGTCAAAGACTCCTTTGAGGATTCAGAAGCAAAGCTCAGGAGGAACAACGTTTTCATACGCGTGGTGAAGCTCAGGGTCGAGGAGTTCACAGAGGAAAAGGAGGACAAATATTGAGGGCTTTGGGAACTGGAAATTCTTCCAAGGCTGGGAAGAAAGTGCAGAAGCTCAAGAGGGAGAACAGTAGCCGTCAAATCGGCTGGAGAAGGAGATATGGACCATTGGTTTCTACATCCAGGAGAAGCTTAGGAGAAGCGCACAGAAGAGGAGATCGTCAGTCGTCGGATCTCACTCAGATACCCGTCAACCGTTGGATCGAGTGAAGGCTCAGAGAGTTTAGCCTCTGGAGTAATCGTGCAGGAGAACAGATCTGGGCCATCAGATCTTGAGCAGATACCCGTCAGCCGTCGGATTGGACAAGAGGTGCATGGGGTTTAACCCTTCTCATGCCAGGAAGAAGTCCCGACAGTTATCGGGATATCGACGTTCGTGGAATCAGAAGTCTCGATGACATGAGATCGAGTATTTCCATAGTTAAAGTCTTGGGAGCAATCTGGGTTGTCCGTTAGTGGAGACATGTGGCAGAGATCGAGGCGTCAGAAGCCGGGATATCGGCATTCCTGTGGACAGGAGATCGGGGAAGTCCATAGTGAAAACCCCGATATAATATGAGCAGTCTGTTTTGGGAGACAGGTGTCAAAAATCCGAAGAGAGTCGGTATATTGGCGCTCGAGAAATTGGAGTTCGGAAGCTCGAGAGGACAAGAACTCTCGACATCAGAAAACACGAAACTGAGAAACCCGAAACTGAGTCGGGGAAGATCACGATTAAGTGCGGAAAAACTGTGCGAGTGAAGAAAGGACCTATGGATCGGGTTTTCACAGAGATTCCATTGGGAGTCCAAAGAGCCGCTTCGGCTTAGAAGGGAACACTGAGCGATCCTTAAAGACTGGGAGGTCAGGCGCAGAGACCCTGCGGGGTATGTAGGAGCGTCGTCGTCATGCCATCAAGTGGTATCATAGCTTGATTCTTGTCTGTATATCTCAGGTAGGAAGAGGCAGGAAGAGGTAAAGAGCACTCTGATACACATCAAGTGGTATCAGAGTGGGGACTTCACTTGTAGATTTCAGGTGAAGCGAGAAGGCAAAGGAAGACAGAGCGCTAGAGACTCTGTGGCGATTGTTTGCAGGTAGGCAGCAATCAAGAAGACAGTCAGGGGGACTAGAGGATGAAGCTGGTAACACTCTTGGTGTAGAGTGACAGCAACAGGTTTGCTAGGAAAGCAGACAGGGACAACACCATGGTTACTGAAGACCATAGGCATGCTGGGAGGAAGAGCAAGGCATAAAAGCTTGCAGAAATGGATAAAGAGCTCTATGAATTAAAGGCAGACATAGAGAAGCTTGAACTGTGGATGCGGAAAGATAAGAGGTCGAGATGGATGCGTGAATGGCTCATGAGGAAGCCGAAGGAAAAATGGCCAGTCAAGCAGCTGATGGTCATAAGACAGCACAGGCTGTTAAAAAGATGGTTGAGGTATGCTGAAAACATCAATGGACCAGAAGAAGAGATGGTTCAGATGTGTGAACCGAAGATTGGGAGAGGTCTCAGTGATGAAGAAAATGAAATGGGATCATTTGAGGATCTCGAAGACTGCCAGGAGGGCAGCGGAAGCATCTCAGATTGCCAGGTGGGCAGAGATGAAAATTCAAGACTATCTGAAAGTCTCATAAACTCAGAGGTGAGTTCAATTCGGCAAGGAGTACTGATGAAGATGGGATCAATTGATATCATAGTCTGCCAGAAGAGAAGCGGAAGCATCCCATATTGCCAGGTGGGCAGGGATGAGCAGGTGAATTTTGATCAGCCCGAGGAGCTGACCGAGCAGATGAGACTGTCTAAGGGTCTCATAAATTCAGAGATGAGTTTGGATCAACATGTGTAGCTGACAGAGGAAGATATGAGAGATCTTCTAATGATTGGAGGAATTCAGGTATTCCTACCATTTACCCAGGAGGAGGCGGAAGTCTGTGTTGTAGATGGTGCAACAACAGCAGCAGAACAGTCAACTGTGACTGTCAAGAAAGAAGAGGGATTGGAGCAAACTTTGGAAGCTGCCCAAGAAGCAAAAGAGGATGATGAGCATTCTGAGGAATGGCTCAGTATTTTCAGCCAGGAGACTGAAAAGACTGCAACTTGGGAGTTTGCAGCAGGAGAAGGAGAAGAAGCAGACAACATTTGCTTTGCTGATCTGTGGGAAAAAATTGAAGCCCCTGGAAGAGAGGGTGAAGGTGCAGAGCGTGCACATCCAACAGGTAAAGTTGGAGACTGATGAAGAAGGCATGGGAGATCATGAGAATCTGCCCATGTGCCAAAAGTTTTTGCGGCTAAGGAGACTATATGAATAGAGATAGCCACTGGAGCAGCTGGACGAAGTGATAGAAGAGATCAGAAGGCTGATGTTGGGGTCAGCAGAGACTTCCATTGAGGAGAAGCTAAGCAGAAGAGAAGCAGCAACAGTAGCAACAACAAGGAGATGGAGCATATGAACAGCTCCAGAGGATGATTTGGGATCCAGGAGGATTTCCAAAGCTGAGAGATGGGAAGCTCATGATCAGGAGCTCATGAATTTTGCAGTTGAGGAGTTTGATGCAGGAGAATCTCTCAACGTCAGCCAACCAACCAGCCAGCCACGTCAGTGAATTCAAATTGCGTGTTTAAGAGAGGTGCAGCCTCATTTGAAATCTGAATTCAATGTAATTAAATGTCTAAGATGGTGAGCTGTAGAGCCGTGCCTTTGTGCAGGCATAGAGTAGATCGGCCTTTAATGTTTGTATGGCTGAGATGTAGATCCAGATGCTGGACTAGACAGCCCATTCAATGCAATTGAATAGGGTAGGTAGATTGGATGGAAGAGCTCGAAAATCCCCATCAAGTAAAAGAGATTTTTAGTATCTCATTTTGGTAGTAAGTCGAGAGCTGAGAGTAAGTTGAGAGGATAGAATATGCGAGTAGAGAGTAGAAGAGAGAAGATTCGAGACCTTGTTACAGGCCGTGCTCAGGAACACATTGTAAATACAGGCATTTGCCATATTTAATACAAAGAGCAGTTTTTCTTGCATTATTCTGTGTTGAATGGATGTCTGTGAGTGTTCTTTATACGTTGCGAATGTATGCTAGGCATTTGTAGGTTGTTTTGATTTCAGGTGAAAGTCTTTGAGGTTTCATGCTAGGAGGGCATGACAGAGTACTCCGGTCTCTGAACACCGGTGCATTGAAGCACTTCTGAATTCTGTGGGTTCAGACAAAGACATGTTGCGGCACAAGAGATGGAATCAACAACTCGGTGAAGACCTCAAGGTTGTTGAATACCTTAGAGGCAAGGCTGTGTAGGAGAGACACAGTTACAGACAGAACTTTGTTGTGAGTTCTGTGAAGCTCTGCCAAGTGGGCATTGAGCATATGCACAGTGGTGCATTGAGAAAGAAATCTGCTGTGAGTTCAGGAAGAAGAATCAAAAGCTTTGAGGAATTCTGTGAAGCTCTACTAGGTGGGCATTGAGCAGGTGCAAGGGGTGCACAAAGGAAGACTTATGTTGAGAAGTTCAGGGAAGGACCAGAATCACTGAGGATTCTGAGAGTTCTATCAGGTGGGCATTGAGTCAGTGCAAGGAGTGCACAAAAATAGAACTCTGTTGTGATTTCAAGAAGAAGAGACAGAATCATTGAAGATTCTGAGAGCTTTTCCAGGTGGGCATTGAGCAGGTGCATAGGTGCACAGGAGGACAGAACTGCGGAACGTTCTGGGAGAAGACACTATGCCAGGTGGGCATTTGATTTAGTGTGCAGACAGACACAGAGAAGAGAAGAGAACTCTTTGAGTTCTGGAACTTAGAGGAAGAATCCACTGAGGGATCTTCACAGGGTTGTTGAACACCCTGTAGACTCAGCAAAAAAGTTGCTTGAGCAGAAGGATAGCCAGGAGGGCATCCATATTTCTCCATCTGTAGGAGAAAGGAAGAAAGACAAAGTCCCTTAGGGGTCTGAGTGGTTGAGAAGCTCAGGAGAGGCAGCACTGTGTGTGCACAAAAGACTCTGCAGAGGCACAGAAGTCAAAGACTCCTTTGAGGATTTAGAAGCAAAGCTCAGCAGGAACAACGTTTTCATACGCGCAGTGAAGCTCAGGGTCGAGGAGTTCGCAGAGGAAAAGGAGGACAAAGGTTGAGGCCTTTGGGAACTAGAAATTCTTCCAAGGCTGGGAAGAAAGTGCAGAAGCTCAAGAGGGAGCACAGTAGCCATCAAATCAGCTAGAGACGGAGATCTGGATCATTGGTTTCTACGTCCAGGAGAAGCTTAGGAGAAGCACACAGAAGAGGAGATCTTCAGTCATCAGATCTCACTCAGATACCCGTCAGCCGTTGGATCGGGTGAAGGCGCGCAGATTTTAGCCTCTGGAGTAAGCACGTAGGAGAATGGATCTAGGCCGTCAGATCTTGAGCAGATACCCGTCAGTCGTCGGATTGGACAGGAGGTGCACGGGGTTTAACTCTTCTCACGCCAGGCAGAAGTCCCGACGGTTATCGGGATATCACCGTTCGTGGCATCGGAAGTCTCGATGACATGAGATCAGGGATTTCCATAGTAAAATTCCTGGGAGCGATCTGGGCTGTCCGTTAGTGGAGACACGTGGCGGAGATAGAGGCGTCGGAAGCTGGGATATCGACATACCTGTGGACAGGATATCGGGGAAGTCCATAGTGAAAACCCTGATATAATCTGAGCCGTCCGTTTGGGGAGACATGTGTCAGAAATATGAAGAGAGTTGGTATATTAGCACTCAGGAAATCGGAGTTCCTAAGGTCGTGAGAGTTGGGACATCAAAAGTCTCGAAACCCCGAGGAGGAATCTGAACCGTCCATGAGAGGAGGACGCATGAAAGCAATCGGAGCCATCGAGCAAAGTCCTGACAGGAAAAATCATCCATCGTCATATATCGGATCAGGATATCGAGAATCTCGTGGACGTGGGGTTTATGCATTTCGGAATCGTGAAGTTTAGAAACCCCGACAAGGAGAAAAGTGCCATTGTGGGCCAGTTGTCAGCGTATCGGATAAGGAGGAAATCTCCGTTGTGCGGGGGCCAGCTGTCAGCATATCGGAGAGTCGAGATTCGAGGGATCGGGAATCCCGTGAGAGAATGCATTGTGGCATTGAAAATCTCAAAACCCCAATGAGGAGTAAGACTACGGTCACGGGGATAACAGTCATATGGGCCAGGAGCCTAGCCAGGAGAGCTAGTGCGTAAAGAGCGTGTCGGGATTCGAGGAATCGCGAATCCTGAGGACATATGTGTTTCGACATTGGAAAGTCCGAAACCCCGATGGGAGGTATGACTGCGGTCATATAGGGGGAGGTCACGTGGACCAGGAGTCTATCCTGGAGGGCTAACGGGAATTGGAGCACATCGGGATTTTGAAGTCCAAAATCCTGAAAGAAGATAAGGCTGCGATCTTATGAATTCTGGTCATATGGGCCAGGATTCTAGCCAGGAGGGCTAACGCGTAAAAGGTGCATCAACAAATCTATTAATCAAAGATCGGGGATTCAAGAGGTAAAGAACTCTCAACGTCGAGGACCACGAAACCCCGAAACCCGATATTACATTCCCTGTGGGGAATTTTTTCATGGTCGTCCAGAAGGTCGTGATAGGGCGCAGGAAGGACCTGTGTATCGGGGTTTTCACAGGGATTCCATTGGGAGTCCAAAGAGCCTCTTCGGCTCAGAAGGGAACATTGAGCGATCCTTAAATATTGGGAGGTCAGGCGCAGAGACCCTGTGGGGTATGTTGGAGTGTTGCACCATCATTTTTCCTCTTTTCATTCCAACAACTATTGTTGTTCCTCCCGTAGTTGTTCTAATGGAAATTCCTTGGAAACTTAGGACTCCTTTGGGGTTTCCCAAACCTCTCCATGAAATTCCTAGGGATTCCCCAAATAGGCTTCCTAAGTTTAGTGTCTATGGTACATTAATTGCTGAGGAACATATACAAAACTTTTATGATGCATTAGAACTTATGGACATAACAATTCCTCATGTCATCATTAGAATTTTTGTAAGAACTGTTGAGAGTGAAGAAACGATATGGTATCGCTTGCTTCCCAATGATAGTATCCCATATTGGGACACTATGGTCCAAGAATTCAGGAAGCATTTCCAAGGGGTGGATGATGTGGCTTCTCTACTTAGGGATTTCAAAACCATCTCCATCTATGAGGGGGAAAAATTTGAAACTTTAATCAACGCTTTACCTCAACCTTTAGTAGGATCCCAAGTGCTTCCCAACCATTTGGGAAAAATTTGTTCCATTACTACATGACCGCTATGAATCCAAATATAAAGTATATATTGAAAGATAAATCAATACAAACTTTAGATGCAATCAAGGTTAGCACCCTCGAAATTGAGAGAAACATGGAGGAATCCGGTATGATTCCATCACCTTTTGCACAACCCCATTTTAATGGGAGGTCTAGGAATGAGGTACCTTGAAACAAGGATCCTCGGTATGAACCCCCACCTTGCCAAACTTTGATGATTGAAGAAAGGGAAAGTTATAAAACACTCAAGTTGTTAATGAACATGAACAACCAAATACTTTCCCTTAATCAAAAGGTGAATTGCTTACAGTTTACTGCTCCTACGAGGCCAAGGTATCATTTTCCTCATACTCCTCCTCTGAGGAAACATGTTGCTAAAGTGGATTGGTGTCACTTTTTCTGAGACTTCCATGATCCTGAGTATTATTACTCATATACACATCACCTGGAATTGTCTAAAACTGGCAAAGCCCCTTTACCTCCGATTAAAAACAATCTTACATCCACTTCCCAAAATGACCAAGTTAACATGGAAGATTCAGTTCCTTGCGAGGATGATCCTCTTACCTTGAGAAGATTTTCTATAGAAACTAGGAGTCAGGCCCCTAAAACCACTCTGCAAGGGGTGGCAGGGACTAAAATTGATCCTAAGGACAATGAAAAAGGAAAATTTCCCGTGAATTCTATATTACCTTCTTCTCCAAGGAACAAGGTTCCGTGGAATCCAAACGACGTAAATTTTCCCAATAATCCACCACCTTGCTTCCCAAATTAGGGTCCTTACAACATTGTTGAATATATAGTGAAGGTCCCCACCCACATGACATTATTACATGCTCTTATAACACTTGCTCAGTTTGAAAACTGTTCATGTGTTCTACAAGCACCTCCTATGCCATGCATAGAACATAGAGTTCATCTTTCCAAAGAGTTCTCTTATCAACCTAAGGAGGCATATGGTGTCATTTATCTAGACCTTAGAGTTCCTCCTTTCTATGTCTCAGTTATGATTTCTGATTTTTTTCTCTATAATTGTGTCATTGACATAGGAGAAAGGCACAATGTCATGCCCCTTTGAGTCATGGGGATATTGGTTCTTGAATGCACAAGCCCATGTAAATATCTACTAGCTTTAGATTCAAGGACTATAGAAACCATTAGTTACATCAAGGAATTATCCATTACTTTCAACCAAGCTCTGGATGTGAGCATACTCATAAACGTGATCGTAGCAGACATACTTGAAGCATATTGCATTCTTTTAGGGAGGGAGTGGTCCACCAAAGTAAAAAAGGGTTGTTACTTCATGGAATTAACCCACTTCACCTTTCCTCATAAAGGTGTTGAAGTTGTCATTAGGAGGGAACCGAAATACCGAGAGCAAGTTGTACCTGCTTCCTACAACACAAAACATGTGTATTTTCAAGACACAGGGATGGGTACGTATACAGTTTTATTTGAAGAAGATGCACATGTCCCTCCTTGTGAGTTTGAAGGAATGGTGTGGAGCATGGATTTTGATGATGCTAAATCCAAGCACGGATATGGGGCTAGGGTCCTTTTGTGTGATCCCAAGGGAAAGTAAATTCCTTTCTCTTTTCGATTATAATTCCCTAACACTAATAATATGGTTGAATATGAAGCATTAGTTTAAGGCCTCCAAAAGGCATTAGACTTAGGAACTCACCATTTGTTGGTGAGCAAGGATTTTGAATTGGGTGTGAATCAAATCAGAGATAAATATGAAGTTCATAACCCATGCCTAAAACAATACCACCAAAATAATAAGGAACTTATTGAGAAGTTCTTATCTTTCAACATTCAAGACGTACCTAGGTCCACAAACCACATAGTTGATACTTTGGCCTTGGCTGATTCATGCTTCACTTCGTATTTTGTAAGGTCTATCGAAGATATAAAATTCCAAATTTTGCATAGATTTGTGTTACCTGATAATGTTAAGTCTTGGCAAGTTTTTTATAATGAAAAACAAATCTGTAGGTTCATTCAAAACACGGAGTAATTTGAAGATTTACATATCAACCATGAGTTGGTAGAGGAAACCGGGGACATAATCCAATTGAAGACAAATAAAATTCCCCCTGGTTTGTTCGTACATGAATCCATGTTTGATTCCAATGATGCCACTACCTTTGCACCTAGTATTGATAGTGAATTTGTTAGGAAGGTGAAAGAAAGCTTCCCTATAAACCTAGGAATTGAGAAAGATCCAAAACTTGTTTATATAGAGTCACAATGGTCTCCTTCTAAGATCAATCAATTCATTGAACTCTTGACAGAGTTCAAAGATGTTTTTATCTGGTCCTACGAAGATCTCAAGGTTTTCGATATGCATGAGATAGTCCATGCCATACCCATAATCCTTGATTTGAAACCTTACAATAAGAGACAAAGAAATAACAACCATTCTTTGGAATGAACAATTAAGGCTAAATTAGAAAATATGGAAGCATCCGGGGTCATATACCATGTCCGTTACTCACAATGGGTATCTAATTTGGTTCCCGTTAGGAAGAAAACTGGTGATATTCGTTTGTGTGTCAACTTTTGACATTTGAATAGGGTGTCCCTAAAAGATAACTAACCTATCCCACCAATTGAAGAGATCCTCCAACAAGTCTCTGGGGCTCAGATGATGTCCCTTTTATATGGTTTTCAGGTTACAATCAGATAGCCCTCAAGCCTTCTAATAGTCACAAAACCACCTTCACTACCCGTTGAAGCACATATGCATATAACAAGATGCCTTTTGGCTTGATTAATGTTGGGAACACCTTTCAATGTGCCATGGCCATTTCTTTCAAAGGATTATTAGGTAAGATGATCATTGTCTACTTCAATGACCTCAAAATATTTTCCAAAGAACGAAGTAGTCATTTTGATCACCTCAGGTAGGTTCTTCTTAGATTTCGTAAGTTTGGCATATCTTTAAATCCTAAGAACACCATTTTCGGTGTTATGGAGGGAAAAAATTTGGGTCACATCATCTCTCAAGAAGGTGTCAAAGTTGAGCTCGAGAGAGTGGTAAAAATAAAAAATCTTCCTTTACCTACTAATAAAAAATAAATGCAATCTTTCCTTGGAAATATAAACTTCCTAAAACGCTTCATTCCTGATTTTTCTCAAGTTTTCAAACCTCTAAATCAACTTATGAAGAAAGACATTCTATTCAAATGGGACCCCCCTACCCATCAAGATTTTGAGTCCATTAAGGAATCCATTGCTTCTTCCCCTATGTTAATCAGTCTTGGTCCCTCTAAGTATTTTTTCATGTACACCAATTCATCAGAGGAGACAATTTTTGCAATCTTATTGCAAAAGGATCATGAGGAAAATCTTAGGCCAATTGCCTTCGCAAGCCAAAATTTGAAGACACACCAACTGAACTATTCTCTACTGGAGAAACATGGTTATTACTTGTATAAATCCTTGGAGCAATTCCTACATTGCATCCAAGGACAAAAAGTTTAGGTTTTTGTGCCTACATCTCTCTTAGTCACTACCTTGAATCAAACCGAAATGCATAGTAAGTGGTCCAAATGGATCATGCGCATGCAAGAATATGACTTGGATATTAAAATGATGAAAACTATAAGGGGGACAGGGCTAGATGAATTGATAACCCAATCCCACGCTGTAGGACTTGGTGAATTGTTGGGCTAAAGAAAACGATATACCAAGGTAACCTACAAACCAACTTTAAGACTGTAAACTAGCCTTCCCAATCTAGAGAGGGCTCTCTCTGAGACCTAGTCTCTAAAAGATAATAACTTTGGACTGACGGGTAGATTTAGATGCTCGAGAAAGTTTTTTATAGTTTCAATGGCAATGAGGTATAATAGGTTTTGGGCTATGGAGTCAGCCCCCTGAAAATAAGAAAAATCAATGACTGGTAAGGGAAGCTTTGAGAGGACAAAGGATTAATAGGTAATGGTCTTTCAGTTCCAATATCGTTGAGTATGGTGAAAGAAAGGAGAAAATTAAAGAAAATCATATCACCATTAGAGATGAATTCTGACCTAACTTAGAAGAAAACACAGAGTTTAAATGGTTGAGGATAAAGCACAAGGAGATGAATTTTAAACCCTTTAAGTATTTCCAATTTAAACAAATGAAACATACATGAATTTGCAAGAAACAAGAAGTACATACGAAGATAGGATCACAATACATCAAACCATCACCAATAGCATCTTTTCATCAAAATCTTCAGGACCTCTACATTTTTATTTCCATTAGATTCAAAAAGTTACATTCAAGAGTGCCCTGTCTACACTTTTTTCCCAACCTGACTTACATAAAAAAGATCCAATATATATAAAACTAACGCCCTCCTAGGCTGTTAGGTTTGAACTACTTCCCCCTAGAATCCTGGATTCGGTTACTCTCCCCCCGGACAACTTCTTCAAAGTTTTTTATTAAAAATAGAAACCTGACTGCGCCCAATCATAACATAGCCAAAATATTCATTCCAAGAATTTGGTCATGAGTACGATTCGACCATCTGTTTGTGATAAATCAATGTTTTATTCTAATGGGTACAGGAGTAATCATGAGTACTACTGGAAACTCTGCCACCTTTGTATAGTGGACTATGGTTGCTGCTGTGCGATTACTGGCTATAGCATGCGCATGGCGAGTTTGTGTAGAGGATGTCCATTTGTGGTCACTCGTGCAAATCCAAGTGGAAACGATGGTTGGGGACCATGCACCTCCTTCAAAACTCACATGTGTTTCATTAATAACTACCCTTTTCATCAAGTAAGCTTACAACGTTTGCACAATGAATATTCACTACACAAGTGTTGCTTCTGACTTCTTGTTAATGTAATAAAGTAGGATATGTACGGAGAAAGATTCCATGCCATGACCCAAAAAGATAGAAATGGAGCTCCCTTACTCATACTTCCGCAACTCCAGTAAGGGACTTTAGCTCGTCCTTATCTTTTGCCTCCAACTTCTCCTGTAACCTTAAATCTCTGACTATTTTTCTTAAAGACAAGTTCTTTTTTTTCAAACTCTCACCTGTCTCAACAAAACTACATTTATTTTCATTTTTTATTGAGCATCAGAGAGAGATGCACATGAATTATCAATATCTAGTCTGCACTCTTTGAAATGTTACATGATGTTTTCCTTTAACATCCTCTTTTCCTCCCTAAGGTCAATGATTACATCTTCGGCCTCTCTGAGCTATTTCTTAATCCAAATTACATTCTTTTCTTTTGTTGTGGGTAAGGTAGGGGATAAATTACATACTTGACTCTATGAAGCTCATGTTTCAATAATATTTTCTGCCAGCTACCTTCTCAACTCTTTATTTTCTTGATAAAATTGGGCTATAACGTTTTGTGCTTGCTTTATTTTCTTCTTCATTTCCTAAGTATTTGCATTTTCCTCACCTAACTCCACCTCTCTTTCATAAATTCCCTTGTTTGCACCTTCAACAAGCTCTAGCTGAATTGTGTGTATGGGAAATGTCTTGGCAGAGGACTTGGTGCACAGTTTACTGGGAGCTTGGATATCCTCAGTTTTATTAGTCAATATTGACCTGATTTTCTTCTAGGATGTTGGTTGACCGAATGATGCGTCTTCTATTTCTTTCAATTTTATTTTTTAATTAACATCTTCCTTTCTCACCTCTGAACTATGAATTCACGATTCCTCTACAGACAGAGGAATGTCTCCTTTAGGGTCTCTGGGAATGATAGCCAAAATCAGAAAATAATTTGAGTCCTTGTTAAAATGTCTCAATTATTCAACCACTAACATCTTAATTAATGAAAAATGGAATAAGTTGTTCCCTGGCTGATCAACCTTGGCCTAGACACTGTCTGCCATCTTTTCCAGGCTTCGAAACAAGAAGAAAGGTAAGTTTAAGGGATTTTTCCCTGTGAAGTGCATCAATATCTTGATGTGGTATGGATACACCCTGTCGAACCTTCCTTCACAGGTGAAATATTTTCTGATTATCTTCAAAAGTTTCTCAAAAGGCTCCAGGAGATACTTGCTTGGAATGTCGGCTCCAATTTTCTGATTTTGACATTTGGGCTTGATGAAATACATATAACATGAAAGGTATAAAGTCATACCTTTAAACCATTTTTATCCTCGCGGAGAGATCTCCGCCGTAGCTGAAAAACTTTCCTCCGTCACTTGGAAAGTGGTTCTCGGAACTGTCACGTTGACCCCCGTAAAATTGAGGGTGAATTTCTCAGCTAGTTTTGTATTATATCCTTGAATCCTTTCGTAGAAATGCATACATCCGGCCTGTGCAAAAGACGCCCTGATCATCGAGTCTTCATTTATTAACTCCAAATATTGAGGTTCAAACCTCACGGCCCTGCCAATTCTCAGATTCTTTATTTTCCTTTGGGAAGTTGCCATGATGATGGTATATTTTAATTTCACGCGTGCAATAATGAATTGCAATACCCTCTCTGCGCAAAAAATAAGAATGATGAACTTTACAGAAACTGCAAGAAAAGGTAGCAACAAGAATCTTTGCGTGGAAAACAAATCGGTAATAGAGAATTCAGGTGCAATAGTAAAGCGCAAAGGAGGAATTCGACACTATGGGAAAACTTGGTGTGGTAGTAAAGTGTGACGGAGGAATTCAATGCAGTGGGAAAACTCGATGTGTTAGTAAAACACGATGGAGGAATTCGACGCAGTGGGAAAACTCTGCGTGACAGTAAAGTGTGGGGTAAAAATTTGGCACAGTGGGGAAATTCAGCGCGGTAGAAAACAACAATGGGAGACTTGGAGTGATAGGAAATTCTAACAGAAAATTTCAGCGCAGTGGAAAGCTCGACGCGATAGTAGGAAATTTAGAAGGAATAAGGTTGACTGTGAGAAGAAACAGCTCGTCCAAAAATCTATTTTGCAACGAACTCCCAAAGACTTTAAGCAGTGGTTGAAAACAATGGAGGAGACACAACAAAATCATAACAATAGACTTACGTAATGAATGGTAGAAAATAACTTTTACGCAACAAAGGGATACAAATCTTGCCAAAAAAACTAAGGATGACGCACAAACTCTGAAAGTGAAGGATAGGCATGAAGGGTGACCAATATTTATGCTTGAATGGATACAAAATGAAATCATGGAGAAGGATAGTAAATCCATGGGGACGAGAAGTTTGAAAGAAGGTTGAATATTTGTGCACCAAACTCGTGCAATGGGTACAATTTTGAAGTGTGAAAAGCAGAAATGATAGAAGTTCCATGATTGTTTACTTTTGTGACTTCATGATTAGGGAATGATGCTCATAATATCTTTTGACATGACCTTTATTCCAACCACTTGACTCGATTTTGGTACATAATTTCCACTTTTTCGACATGAATTGAGACTTAGGGAAGTGGACCTTTACAATTTAAACCTAGTGAACTTTGCACCCCTTTAACCAACTTATGGACAGACCTGTTACTCGATCATTTCAAACCACTCTTTATTTGATCACTGACCTTATAAAATTTGACGCACTGACTATGACTCATCTAGGACTAAGTCTAACTACAAAAATCATGATGCTAACAACTGGCTCCAATGGGGATGTTATTCTCCCAGTGAGGTAGCAAATAAAAACAGACCAAGTGCCTGACCATTGGGATTTCTTTGACTCAAAGACTCTAAAATGACAAAACAAACTCGTTTAAAGACCCTCTTGACACAACTATGACTAAATTCAGAATAAACTTAGGGCCTTCACTTCGAGCTTCAATTTTTTGTTGATTATTGATTCGAAGTGCTTTATCTGAAAATAAAATGGTTATTTACAATGACACAAAGAGACTAAAAAAAATTTCTAAGCAAGATAATGTTTGAGAAACATGCCATTCACAATTCCACCACTAATCATTAAGTTCTTGCAACAAATAAGCATTATTCCCATGGTATGCATCAATCTTGAATGGTCCCATCCAAAGATGATCAAACTTCCCATGCCTCCCTCTGTCTTCATTTCTTGCATCCTATTTTAGTACCAAATCATTCACCTTGAAATCATCTTATTTGGTGTGTCTGTCGAAAATTATTTTCATTTTATCTTGGTGTAGCTGTGATTTTTTGAAGACTTGTTCTCTCATTTGTTGTGCATGGACCAATTGGTTTATTCTCCTTAGAGCATTGTTTGGTTCAAATTCTTTCTCTTACATCAGTCTCCTCACTACCAGTCCTAATGAGGTAGGAAAAATTGCCTCTGTACCATATACAATATGAAAAGGTGATGTGGAAATAGACCTTTTAGTGGTGATCCTCTCATCCCATAACACATAGATGAGATTTTTTTGCCAAGATTTATTTTTTTCCTGCAGAAGCTTCTTAATAATCCTGGTCAAGATTTTGTTAAATGATTCAGCCAACCCATTACCCTATGGGTAATAAGATTTGGAATGGCCTAGAGTTATGTTATAGTCACTGCATAATTTCTCCATTTTCTTAGATTGGAGTTCTGCTGCATTGTCAATAATGATCTTGACTAGACAACCAAATCTAGACAAAATATTACTCTCTAAAAATTGAATTATGACAACATCAGTAACTTGCCTTATGGGGACTGCTTCAATCCATTTGGTGAAGTACTATGTGGTTGTCATTATCCAACTATGTTGAGATGAGGATGGAAGATGAATTTCTCCTATAAAATCAAGGCCCCATTACATGAATGGTGATTCAACAGAGATAGGATTTAAAGGTAAGGGTTGCAACTTTCTTTTTCCATCAAAGATCTGGCATTCATGGAAGCTAGAAACTTCTTTGTATACATCAGAAAAAATACTAGGCCAATAGAACCCCACCCTCAGTATTTTGTGTGCAGTGGTATTCCAATAATGATGTCCCCCATAGTCACCTTTGTGAAACTCTTTAATATCCTTTTTCATTTCTTACTCTTTAATATACAGAGAATTGTCTAGAATGCAAAACTTTGTGAAACTCTTTAATATCCTTTGTGAAACTCTTTAATATCCTTTTTCATTTCTTACTCTTTAATATACAGAGAATTGTCCAGAATGCAAAACTTTGTTGCTTTCAACTTCAAAAATATGGCTTTGGTTTTTCTCAATTCAGGAGGAGATTGTAAGTTTCTTAATACACAAATAACATCATCATACCAAGGAGAATCAAGGAAATTCTGGGATATCTTTGGGACTGCTTCTTCTTCTTAATTTTCTGAAAAATCAACAATAAAATTCATTCCCAAAACATCACAATTTCACTGCGCCATTAATTTTGCAAGCCCTCGACCCTTAATCATATTTGTAGGCTTGATTTCGAGGTCATACTCCAAAATTAATTCTATCCATTTTCCCCTTCTCCCTTCAGGATAAGGCTGAGTCAAAATATCTTTTACAGAATTGCTAGGCACGTAGGCAATGACATGGGAATGTAAAATATAAGTTTTGAATTCTTTAAGGGCCTTCACCAAGGAATATGCTTGTTTTTCCATGATGTCAGACCTTAGTGGGGAGTCTCTAAATGTTCTTATACAACAATATAAGGGTCTTTCCAAGTTCTGATCATCTTTTTGCAACAAAACACCAACAATGGTGTGTTCCGAGGAAAAGGAAAACAAGATAAAATATTTTGCAAAATTCGGGTTGGCTAACATTAGAGATTTGGTCAATGCCACTTTAACATATTCAAAATACTTCCTATCTTCAGGAGTCCATTTTATTTCATTGCCTTTCCTAATCATATTTGTGATATACTTTATGATCTCAGCCAAGTTGGGAATGAACCTCCTCAAAAAACTTACTTTTCCTAGGAAAGATTGTACCTGTTTCTTGCTCCTCGGAGTGTCGATCTTCAAAATTGATTCCAATATGATGGGGTCTATTTTTATGCCTTATTTTGAAATGACTTGTTCAAGAAATTTTCCTTCTTGCATTCCAAAGTTTGATTTTTTTGGATTTAACGAGATGCAAAACTTTATGTATTTCTAGAAAACGTTTCTTAGACGTTCGAGATGTTGATCATCGGAATAGGAAAATATAGTGATATCATCCAAGTAAATCACAATAAACTTATCCTTTTTATAAGAAAAGGCTATGTCCATGGCCCTTGGAAATTCTCTCCAACATTCATAAGCCCAAAAGTAATTTTCACATATATTAAAGTGCCCCAAGTTGTTGTAAAAGTTGTCTTCTCTTGGTCATCCAGATGCACCTTAATTTGGTTGTATCCAGAAAAATTGTCAAGAATTGATATCTTCTGAGATTCCACCACCTTCTCCATGATGTAGTCCATCTTAGGAAGTGGATAATTGTCTTTGAGAGACACCCTGTTTATATTATGAAAATCTACACATAATCTTATCTCACCACTTTTCTTCCTAACAGGCACTAGGTTATCCACCCACTTGGAAAATATTAAGGACACAATAGTATTGGCATCACATAGTTTCCTTACCTCCTTTTCAATCAATGGAAACAAAGAGGGTTGATTATTCTCAATTTTTTCTTGAAAGGTCTATGATCATCCTTGATGGGAATTACATGCTGAATTACCTTAGTATCATAGACCTTTGAATCTTCATAAATCCATGCAAAGGTCGATATACCTCTATTTGATTTCTGGATTGAGTGTTTTTGACAATTTGATGATCTTGGGATTTTCTTGAGTCCCAATGTTGCAATTTTCTATATCCTCATCGTTTGCAGTGATTTTAGGATTTATGGCTACATCATTATTGTCAAAAAGATTTTCCAATGGGACCAAGCCTTTGGGAATAGTGTTATTTTTCAGCTTCACTATATCTCTTCCAACAATCTGATTCTGAAAAAGGTCATTATTGTTGAACACAACTCTGTCTTCATTCACTTCACAACAACACTCATCATCAATATTTAAATTAGAAAATTCATCACTCATTTGAAGGAACCTTTATACCTATATGTCATCTTTGAATAATTTCCAATATTTAATGTTATCAGGTACTGCTGGCCTATGTTTGACTTCAATTTCATACGTTTTACTAGGAAAAATTGGAATTTTTAAAACCGAAGCTGAAGTAGCCAAAGCATCTGCAATTTGATTTTGCCCCCTAGGAATCCCTGACAGATTCTATTCTAAAAAATATTCAATAAAATCAAGCACTAAATTCCTATATGCTCTCAATCTAGGATTCTTCGATTGGTATATACCCTTTATTTGGTTAATTACAAGGTCAAAATCCCCATGTACAACTATCCTTCTAGCACCCAATTCTTTTAAAGTCTTCAATCCCAAAATCAGTGCCTCATATTCGGCCATATTATTGGTACAATCAAAATCGATATTGTAAGAATAGAGTTTTTTACCCATCTTGGGAGGGTTAATACACACACCAAATCCATCGCCTTCCCTTCTAATAGCTCCATCAAAAATCATATTCCACATTTCATCCTCTGCACTATTTTTCTTATCTGTAATTTCCCCTGTTCGATGCTCAGTTTTGTCTTTGATATCCATGACAGTTGTTGGCTCCCCCTCTTAAAAAATCAAGTTATTATAGAAAATAGAGGAACCAACTTCAATATCAACAGAGTAAATAGGATGCTTATTTGGTTGAGTTTTGATCAGTTTTGTCTTTGATAGCCATGACAGTTGTTGGTTCCACCGTGTACTTGAGAAACACTTCTTTGTACAACCTCATTTCTTGGCCAAAAAAAATAATAGTAGCATTTGACATGTCCATTTGCAAAGTTCCTTTGAACTTTGTAGTCCAATATCTAGATAACAACATGCCAAATTTCAGAGGGATGTCGACAACCACTACATCCATGATCAGATTTTTCGATGGGATTTGAGACAATGATACCACAAGATCTTTGATTAAACCTAAGAATTTCACCTTCCTTGAGTCAAAAGAGAAAATATCCTTACAAGGCCTTGTAATGTCTAGGCCCAACTCATCCATGAACACCTTGGGCATCAGAGTATGTGATGCTCCTAAATCTAACATGGCATTATGTAAAGTCTTGTCATGAATTTTAAGGCTCACATAGAAAGGAGGAACATCATCAACATTTCCACTCTCTTCCACATGCGGGAAAAACAAGATAGCAAGGTGATCATATTGTATGTTCAAGGTGTCAAGGGCTTCTTCCATGTTTAGTATTTTAATGATCTGATTTCTATATTCTCCATTCTTGATCAACTCATTAAATAGAACAAAAATTTTGATTTTAGCCATTTCGCTCTCAAAATTAAAAGGAGACTGAGATTTTTCTACCTCTTTGATGAGTGTTTCCTTTCTTGCCTCAGGTATTTTCTTTTGGGGTTCTTCTTTTGATTTTGTTTTCTCCATTACATCCTTTACTGAATTATCTTTCTTCCATTGGCTTGAATAAGGTGTATTTATCTGAAGTTCCCTTGTAGGATTCACCTTTGGAGGATTTGCAGGTGCCCTTTTACTTCTGAGGTCATACTACTTTTGAACTTGCAAAATAGCATCGTGGTATCCTTTCCTAAACTCTTATGTTTCTGATGACAACATATCATCATTTTCCTTCTTAAAGTTATCATTTGAATCCATAAATTGATCATGTTCTCCTTTGTTTAGGAATACATTTGTTTATGTATCGTCACAAAAAATAATATGGTCTTTGATTATTTGATCAAAATCTTTGTTTGCATAGTTTTTTTGGAAAGGAGGTTTTGTTTGTTTATCGCCTTGATCCCTCTGGTCTCTTTGCCTAATCTATGGAACTGAGGTTATTCTAAAATTTTGATTTCTGGGCTGAAAATCACTTTGATCCCTAGTGGCAGGATTACTTTCCATGGACATCCTTTCTATGAGTCTTTCCATAGTCTTCATAAAAACTTTCTCGTATGATGATTGACAGGTAGAGGGTTGTGCTTCCCCTTGGAACTTCTTCACACTTCTGTCAAGATTATGTTTGATCTTCCCTGATGCCATCAAATTTACCTATACTTCAATTGCATCGCTCATCATATCATCTAATGTATTATATCTTCTTTCTCTTAACAACAAGGCAAAGTCACTGTCAAAAGAATCAACATATCGAAGTTAGGCAGCTCTGGGAGGAGGTTTTACTTCTGTGGGAATTGAATTATAAAATTTCATAAATCTGGTTGATAACTCTTGTACTATTTCATTTGGTGATCTTTTTATATTATTGTATTGAGTTAGTAACTGAAGAGGATTATTTTTATCACCCCACCTAGAAATAAAAAGTGTTTCAAAAGCTTCAAAATTAGGGATACTCACTGCTGGAAGAGATTTGAACCATTTCCTAACCTCACCTGAGATACTTTGTGCAAACAATATCATTTTTGCATCCTCATAATCTACCTATTCTAGGTTGAAAAAGTCATTAAACCAATCTAAGTGTTTTTGAGCTGAAGCATTCCCTTCAACATCATATAATTTAATTCTTTGATTACAATTCTGAGGTAAATCATGTAATTGGGAAGGAAAGGCGACATGAGCGAATATGACGACCATTACTTTAGGGGGAGTTTTAACTGGATGAATATTCTGAGTGGAAATTACAGTAGCTTGAGGGGGGTTGGTTGGTATCAAAGATTGGAATTTTTTCTCATCAGAGATGGTTTCATTCAAATAAGATTCAGATATGGATCTGAACAGGGTTTGTTAAAATAATAAATTGAAGTCAAGGTTGTCAATTCTTTTTACCCCGTATTTAGGTAAAGATAGGTTCATGTCTAGGTAATATACTAATTCCGTTATCTTTTCCTTTCTTTTGTGTAGAAGTATTTCAGGATCAGACACATATGTTGCAAGCTTTGGATCATGGTTCACTCTAGTGTAAAATTTCTTAGGAGCTAGAATTTATGATTTAGACTACTTTATCCTAATGATCTTATTCAATGAAGTCATCAGGGTAAAATAAGTTTAATCCAATATAGGTATTTGATTCATTGTTACCCTCAGGAATCAAATCTACAACTTTAGTCATTTTTTCCCTGGGAAAGTTTTCAATTTTGTCTCTGACAATGACGCAAAAATGTTATCACTTGGTAAATTGTTGGTTTGAAGAAAACGATCTACCAAGGTAACCTACAAACCAAATTTAAGACTGGAAACTATCCTTCCCAATCTAGAGAGGTCTCTCTCTAATACCTAGTCTCTGATAGATAATAACTTTGGACTGAAAACTAGATTTAGATGCTTGAGAAAGTTTTCTCTAGTTTCCCTGGAAATGAGGTATAATACGTTTCAGGCTATGGAGTCAACCCCCTGAAAATAAGAGAAAAAAAAATGACTGGTAGGGGAAGATTTGAGAGGACAAAGGATAAATAGGTAATGGACTTTCAGTTCTAATATTGTTGTGTATTGAGAAAGAAAGGAGAAACATAAAGAAAATCAGAGCACCATTAGAGATGAATTCCAACCTAACTTAGAAGAAAGCACAGAGTTTAAATGGTTGAGTCTAAAGCACAATGAGATGAATTTTGAACCCTTTAAGTATTTCAAATTTAAACGAATGAAACATACATGAATTTGCAAGAAAGAAGAAGTACATACGAAGATAGGATCAAAATACATCAAACCACCACCACTAGAATATTTTCATCGAAAGCTTCAGGACCTCTGCATTTATATTTCCATCAGATTCAAAAAGTTACATTCAAGAGTTCCTTGTATACACTTTTTTTCCAACCTGGATTACATAAAAAAGATCCAATATATAGAAAAATAACACCCTCCTAGGTTGTTAGGTTCAAACTACTTCCCCCTAAAATCTTGGATTCGATTACTCTCCCCCTGGACAAACTCTTCAACAAAATTTACTAAAAATAGAAACCCGACTACATGCAATCATAACATAACCAACATATTTGTTCCAATAATTTGGTCATGAATAAGATTCAGCCATCTGGTTGTGATAAATCAACATTTTCTTCTAAGGGGTGCCCAAGTAATCATGCGTACTGCCGGAAACTCTATCACCTTTGTATAGCGGACTCTGGTTGTTTTTTCACGATTACTGGATATAGCATGCATGTGGGGAGTTTGTGTAGTGAATGTCCATTTGTTGTCTCTCGTGCAACTCCAAGTGGCAGTAACGGTTGGGGACCATGCAACTCCTTCAAAACTAACATGCATTTCATTAATACCTACCCTTTTCATCAGGTAAGCTTACAACGTTTCCACAACGAATATTCACTACACAAGTGTTGCGTCTGACTTCTTGTTAACGTAAGAAAGAAGACTATGTATGGAGAAATATTCCATGCTATGACCCAAAAATAAAAACATGGAGCTCCCTTACTCATACTTTTGCGACTCTAGTTAGGGGATTTATCTCGTCCTTATATTTTGTGTCCAACTTCTCCTGTAACCTTAAATATTTGACTATTTTTCTTAAATACAAGTTTTGTTTGTTCAAACTCTTCACCTGTCTCAACAAAAACGAATTTATTTTTAGTTTTGATTGAGCACCAGAGAGAGATGCACATGCATTATCAATATCTGGTCTGCACTCTTTGAAATGGTCCATGATGTTTTTCTCTGACTTCCTCTTTTCCTCCCTAAGCTCAATGATTACATCTTGGGCCTCTCAGAGATGTTTTTTAATCCAATTTACATTCTTCTCTATTGTTGTGGGTGAGGTAGGGGATAACTGACATGCTCGACTTTGCGAAGGTGGTGTTTCAATAATATTTGCTGCCATCTACCTTCTCAACTCTCTGTTTTCTTGAAAAAATTGGGCTATAACGTGTTTCTCTTTCTTTAGTTGTTGCTTAATTTCCTGAGTATTTGCATTTTCCTCACCTAACTTTTCCTATCTTCCATCAATTACCTTGTTTGCACCTTCAACAAGATCTAGCTGAACTATGTGTATGGGAAATATCTTGGCAAAGGACTTGGTGCATAGTTTACTGGGTGCTTGGATCTCCTCAGTTTTATCATTCAATCTTGACCTAATTTTCTTCTGGGATGTTCGTTGACTGAATGATGAGTCTTCTATTTCTGTCCCTTTTCTTTTTTAGCAGCATCTTCCTTTCTCACCTCTGAACTATGAAGTGTTGATTCCTCTGCAGATATAAGAATGTGTCCTTTAGGGTCTCTGGAAATGATAGCCGACATTAGAAAACATTTCCATTCCTTGTTCAAATGTCTCAATTCTTCAACCAATAACATCTTAATTAATGAACAATGGAATAAGTTGTTCCCTGGCTGATCAACCTTGGCTTCGAAACTATCTTCCATCTTTCCCAGGCTTTGACATAAGAAGAAATGTAACTTTAAGGTATTTTTCCCTATGAAGTGCATCAGTAACCTGATGTGGTATGTGTTAATGTTTATGCCATTATTATAGTTCTTTTCATTTCATTAGATAAGAGCATAATAAGAACAAGATCACTGAGAAATACACATTCACAAGAGACACAACATTTATCCTGGGAAACCCTCTAGGGGAAGAAAACCCAGCA
>ML784222.1:194901-206832 GCA_009831015.1 Picea engelmannii | reverse complement strand
CAGTATCCCACAAATATTCCCTTCTTTCCGGAGGGCTCCATTTTGTTTCTTTTCTCTTTTGGTATATGGATAAACACTGGACAACCAAATATTTTGAGATGGCTTACCTCTGGCTTCTTTCCGGTGAACATATCTTCTGGGGTCTTGAACCCTAGTGCACTATGGGATAGTCTATTCTGCACATAAACAGTTGCCATAGCTGCTTCTGCCCATAAGCACATAGGAAGATCTTCTTCAACCTATCTTTTGTACTAAGACAATACACTAACTTGACAGAAGGTTAGGTTAGAGAATAAGCTCTATGATCAACTTTTAATCCTTCTAATTATTTGATCATAGCTTCAACATGCAACACTGATCAAGATAATTTCATAACAAATAGATGCATATTAGAATAATCACACCTGGGTTGCGTCATTCCTCTGAATGTATTGGATCTTGAGATCCTTCTGGATCTATGGCAAAATATCCCTTCTCCTGCAAATACTCTTTAGGGTTTAACCATTAACCATATGTGAGTACATACCTTAGATAACATTTGCAGGTAGTGGCTCCATCTGGTAGCAGTGGTAATCATTACCAAAAACTTCAAGAGTGATTGCAACTGGTTCTATGGCTGCAACTACAACAGGAACTGCAACTGCAACTTAGGGTTTTATGAGGAAACCCTAATTTTTCAAACTTCGAATTTTGAAATTCTGATCCAGGGGATAGATGCGCTGGGCTGAGGTGAGTTAGTTGGTGCAGTCGGAATTTCTAAAATCCAACTTTTACCCCTTCAAATCTGATTTGCGGATTTCTGGACTGGTGCTTCTGGTTTTCTGGTACTTCTGGTACTCTGGTTTTCTGGTACTTTGTGAAACTAGGGTTTCACTTTCCGGGAGATCTAGCCACTGAAAAGGTGCGCTCTAAGTGCCAAAATGATCCTTAGAGGAGGGAACATATTTCTAGGAGGTTAGGGAGCTGGAAATACTCACTTTTGCAAAACCCTAATTTTTGGGTACGGTAACAGTGACGTTTTTCCTCTTGCAAATTGTGCTTCCTTCAGGTTGGCTCTGATACCATGTTAATGTTTATGCCATTATTATAGTTCTTTTCATTTCATTAGATAAGAGCATAATAAGAACAATATCACTGAGAAATACACATTCACAAGAGACACAACATTTATCCTGGGAAACCCTCTAGGGGAAGAAAACCCAGCAAAAAATTCCTTATCATAAATGGCTTATACAATGTTCAAGAGATAACTCAAACCAATACAAAAAAAGTCCTCCTCGAGAGATGTGCCACCCTTCTTCTCCTCTCTCCAACTTGAAATTGTAGCTTTCCTCATAAGAGAATGAGCAAGTGAAGTGTGTCTAAGAAGTGAGGCGCTAGCCTCTTATTTATATCAATTTGGCACATGTGAAGAGTCACCATCTGGCAGGGCCGACCTCTCACTTTGGGTGGGTAATCCCACCTTTAATTAATTATGGGCCTTCCATTATAACTGTTGGGGCCAACTTCTTATTCAACACTTTGTAATTGTTCGATGACCAATCCGCAAAAGGGGATTTGGTCCTTATTCAATTACAAACATGATTAATCCACAATGGGGATTAATCTAATAACAATAATAATAATAATGACATGATTAATCCACAATGGGGATTTAATCCAATAATAATAATGACATGATTAATCCACAGTGGGGATTTAATCCAATAATAATAAGAATGCTCTTCACAGTTACATTATTTCAACAGTATGGATACACCCTGTCGAACCTTCCTTCAAAGGTGAACTATTTTCTGATTATCTTCAAAATTTTCTCGAAAGGCTCCGGGAGATACTTGTTTGGAATGTCGGTTCCAATTTTCTGATTTCAACATTCAGGCTTCATGAAATCCATATAACATGAAATGTCTAAAGGCATACCTTTAAACCATTTTTATCCACACTGAGGGATCTCTGTTGTAGTTGACAAAGTTTTCTCTGTCACTTGGAAAGTGATTCCCACAGTTGTCGCACTGACCCTAGTAAAATTGAGTGCGAACTGGTGAGCTAGTTTCATATTATCCCCTTGAATCCTTTCGCAGAAACACATACATCCATCTTGTTCAAAAGATGCCCTGATCATTGGGTCTTCATTTATTAACTCCAAATCTTGAGGTTCAAACCTCACGTCCCTACCAATTCTCTCATTCTTTCTTTTTCTTTGGGAAGTTTCCATAGTGCTGGTATATATTAATTTCATGCGTGCAGTAATTAATTGTAATACCCTCTCTGTGTGGAAAATAAGAATGATGAACTTTGCAGAAACTGCAAGAAAATGTAGCAACATGAATCTTTGTGCAACAAAAAAATCGGTAACAGAGAACTCAGGCACGACAGTAAAGCACGATGGAGGAATATGGCATAGTGAGAAAACTCATCATGACAGTAAAGTGCGACGGAGGAATTCGGTGCAACGGGAAAACTCGACGCGAAAGTAAAGTGTGATGGAGGAATTCAATGTAGTGGGGAAACTCAACGTGACAATAAAGTGTGACGGAAAAATTCGGCACATTTGGGAAACTCTGTGCGTTAGAAAACAACAATGGGAGACTTGGCATAGTAGGAAATTGTGATGGAAAATTTCAGCACAGTGGAAAACTCGACGCAACAGTAGGAAATTCAGAAGGAAGAAGGTTGTCTGTGAGAAGAAACAACTCATCCAAAAAGCTAGTTTGTAGCGAGCTCCCAAAGACTTTAAGAAGTGAATGAAAACAATGGAGGAGACGCAAAAAAATCAAAACAACAGGCTTACATAATGAGTGGAGTCAAATAACTTTTATGGAGTGAAGGGCTCCAGAGCATGTTGAAAAAACTACGGATGACACACAAACTCTGAAAGTGAAGGATAGACATGAATGGTGACCAATATTTATGCTTGAACGGATACAGAATGAAATCATGGAGAAGGAAAGTAAATCCATGGGGAGGATAAGTTTGAAAACAGGTTGAAGATTTGCACAGAAAACTCATGCAACGGGTACACTTTTGAAGTGTGCAAAGTACAAATGATAGAATTTCCATGATTATTTACTTTTCTGACTTCATGATTAGGGAATGATGTTCATAATATCTTTCAACATGACCTTTATCCCAACTACTTGACTCGATTTTGGTACATAATTTCCACTTTTTCAACATGAATCGAGACTTAGGGAAGTGGACCATTACGATTTAAATGTGGAAAACATTACACCCCTTTAACCAACTTATGGCCAAAACCGTTACTTGATAATTTGAACCACTCTTTATTTGTTCACTGACCTTATAAAATTTGATGCACTGACTATGAATCATCTAGGACTGACTCTAACTGCAAAAATCACGGTACTAACACACGCCTCGGTCAAGATGAACCACATCAACTAGATGACTTGATTTCTTTCGAAGAATTGGTAAATGAAATTGAGTTGGCCTCACAACCGTGGTATGGACCTATCATGTATTTTCTCATGAATGGTGTTTTCCCACCAGACATGGATACTAAATCTAAATGAACACTTTGTTTACAAGTTGTCCGGTACTATTTACAAGACCAAATCCTTTATTGACGAAACCTTGATGGGGTTTTGTCATGATGCTTGACTCCTAACCAAGCCCAAATGGAACTTGAAAAATGCCATTTCAAATTTTGTGAAGGTCACTTTTCAGCCAAAACCATTGTACAAAAGTTTTACATGCTGGTTACTTTTGGCCTTCACTCCACCAAGATGCCCATTTACTGGTTCAGAAATTCGAAGCTTTCCAATGCTTCATTGGGAAGAAAAGGTTAGCTTCCTTACCTCTTAGGTCCATTGAAGTCCAAGTCACTTTCGCAAGATGGGGCATGGACTTTATTGGGCCAGTCTCACCGCCTTCCAGTGTTGGTCACATATTCATCTTAACAACTATTGAATACTTTAAAAAGTGGGTTGAAGCAATTTCCCTTAGGAATGCTACAAGTCAGTAGGTGGTAGAATTCATTGAGCGTAACATTTTATCCTGTTTTGGAACCCTTGTTGACATATTAATAGATAATGGATCAAATTTCATGTCTAATGTCATGCTCCACCTTGGTGTTACATATGGCATCTAGATTTTTTGATCTTCCACCTATTACCCCCAAGGTAATGGATTGGCTGAATCCACAAATAAAAATATGATTCAGATCCTTAAGAGAATGATTAAAGATAGCAAGTGTGATTGGCAAACAAAGCTAAACTTTACTTTATGGGTTGATTGTATAACCCCTAAGACAACAACTGGTCAAATTCCTTACACTCTGGTGTATGGAGCCCCTGATGTCATGCATGTTCACTTACAAGTTCCAGCCTTGAGGTTGGATATTTCTGAGGAAGAAGATGATTTCCAGCCTTTACAACATCATTTAGACACACACATCAAACTATAAGAGGTAAGAAAAGACGCATTCCAACACCTCCAAAAGAATCAAGACATTGTTAAACATTCCTTTGATAAAAGAGCCACAATGGTAAATTACAAAGTAGGAGATGATGTCCTACTGTGGGAAAAATCACATGAGACCCCATCCAAACATCGCAAGTTTGATTATTTATGGTTGGGTCCTTACACAATCTATGAGGTTTTAGGAACAAATGCTTTCAGATTAAAAACCTTGGATGGTGAACCACTTCAATTCCCTATGAATGGTCATCACCTAAAGTTCTTTTACTACCGAGGGACCTCGTCATCCTATACATAAGTCACCACTTGTTCATTTTCTGTTTGTATGTATTTGTTGTTGTTGATTTATTCTTGTATATATCTCCTTGATTTCAATTTGGAGCCTTTTTTCATGTTTTGTTTCAATTTTGGGTATAAGCACCTTTTGAGTTTTTTCTCAATTTTTGGTATTTTTTTATTTTAATGCTATAGGTTGCCCTCTTCTTCTTAACTTTTGGTCTGTCTAGTGTTCATGGGAAGGGTATTTTCCTTGTTATTATATGGATGTTTGAAAATAATGCACCCTTAGGAACCCTTTTATCATGCTTGGCCTATGAGAATCTCTGACTTAATATCATCCTAAATAGGAGTAAACCTGATTGTTATTTAATCAAAGTCAACGAGGAAATTCTAAGGGGGTAGCATATAATTCTTTGGTGAAGCTAAGACCATGATGAAAGGATGGCTTACATAGCTATGTGATTGTGAATACACTTTACCCAACCACTTACAATCTGATTTTCCCAAGCAACATTCATTTTTCCTATGAAGTTCCATCACTTGTGATCACTGAGATATTTAAGCACCAATTGCCAAAAGTTTTTCATATTTCTTTACTCCCTTGTTTGATTGGTTTGCTTGCTAGTTTTTCTCTAGTGGGCCATTGATTTCAAAGATATTTGTTTGCTTGTTTGTGTGTCGAGAATCAAAGGTATGCATGAGACTTTGTGTTGAGCCAATGTTTACCTTAATCCTTGATTCTCGCAATTAAGACATAATCCGAGTGAGGGACCCATGTCACTTTGGCCACATTGATCAACAAAACCAGGGTCAATATTCCCATTCTTCTATCCTATGTGATTCTCAATATAAATTCTGTTTTATATATTTACTGTGCCACTTTCATTCTTTGGTTATCCGTAATGTGAAAAATGGTCCTTATACTACAGTTGAATCCCCCCCCCCCTCAGTCACTTAAAAAGTATAAATTTCCACTGAGTATTCTCGCTTGTCACGTAGGTGATCCCATTGTTCTACATGCTTTTGAAGGAATTTCCCCTCCGACGCCAAGAATGTTGACCCAAAATTTTTCTTTGGGCTCAACATGGTATTTAACACCTTCATTCCTCCATAAGTTAGCCTGAGGGTTTCTCCTAGCAACCCTTTGTGCTATGATTCCAGTCGAAGATAGTGGCGGGGGTAAAATTCAGTATGGCCTCTGCCCTTGAAAGAATATCATTTGGATTCCTTCATAGGATTTTTATCTAAGTATGTAAATATTTATCAAGCACTAGAGAGTATCATGTAACAAATTCAAGTCAGTTGGCAATAATCCAGGTTTGTTTAGGGTTGTTGCACTCAGTTAGGTCAGTGCTTCCATGGTCAGTTGAGGGATAGTAAGGCCAAATGGATATCAAAGTCATGATTCTCCCTACCCTACTATCTCCTATTGGGAGGCAGTATAACAACCATGATCATTACTATGTCCATCAACATCTTAAACGATACCCAAACAGACTCATCTCGACCTTACTTGGCTTGTCATGGGACCATGTTATTTTCCCCTCAGGGGAGGCCTTCCCGGGGTAATTTTTGATTTCTGAAACCATCCCACATAATTTCCTCATGTCAAAACTATTAATTTCATATTTGATGAGCTAAGCATGCAGTTTGTGAAAATTGTATCGTTGGCCCCTTTCGCCTGTCACTAGGCGGGTCCCATGGGGATGAGGTCCTTTCATAAAGAATACAATGAAGTATGGTCACATTTTTGGAAATAAAAAGATTACATCTTGTAGGGATTAGGAAAATCTATCCACCTGGCTATCATGAGCCTGATTTTGAGTCTGTATGACCCCCCTATAGAAGATGCAAAGTCCACATCACTCGAATGACCAAAACCAACAGTTTTGAATTCCTGGTTTGATTATGTTTATATTTCTTATTTAAAGGGAAAATTGAACCAAAGGATAGTGTAGGTCAGTGCGATACCTTTCCAATGGTATATCCCGTAGTTGGTTTCGACCCCTAGTTGGTGAGAACACGCCTTCACAATTTCATGACCACTTTTGGACACCAAATTGATTACAGTGGTTTGGGGTTAAAAAATTGTTGATAAGAGATTTTAAATCAGGGATTTAGAGATTCCACACTATAGTGGACTCAAATAACTTTCTAACAGATCCTAATTTTCCTCATTCTGACCTCGCATGGACCAATTAGAGTTGTCACAAGTTTTTCAACTATTTTCGACAAAGGGGGCCAACCAACTTGCATAGAAGAGTTTCATGACAGAGAAAATAGTCATTAGTGGCCCCAAAACACAAATCTATAGCCATATCTTCAAAGTACTCATCGATACCTTTCCGACGATACTTCATTTTCCTCTATTGGATATCGTATCAAATATCGTATCGATACCTTCTCTACGGTACTTCATTTTCCTTGATTGGATATCGTATGGCGATGTGGTGCCTTTTGCAAGATTGGGTGTCATGTGGGACAACCAACAAGTCAAGGCCTTTAAGCGGTAACTGTTCTGGGCCAAAATTAAGGGGTGAGGTGGCATTATTTTATATTGGTGAACACATATTCTCGATGGGCTCCTAGAGGCCTTTCCAACAATGTGTTATGTGTCCAATTCTGACCCCATCTCATCTGGAAACATTTTTTGGCTAAGTCAACATGGTCATTGTCAAAATTCAAAGTCAAAGTCAAAATTTGACTTGGCACAATTTTCGAGAAATATTAAAAAATAGTGGAAAAATAAAAAAATAAGAAAAAATAAAAAAATTAAGGAAAGAACACACATCCCTCATGAAAAATTGGGGAAATTAGAAAAAATAGTTTTTGGGGGGGAAATAGAAAACCCACCCTCCCCCTCTTCTCTGACTCATTTGACAAGTGCATTGGAGAGGGAGGGATCTCTGCAACCGAGGTATCCAATGGAAGATAAGGGGTTCCAGACAACAGGTTTGGGGTTTCCATGGCATGCGAGGCCATACTCCATCCCCGAGAACAAAGTACAGGTACCCATACCTCATTACCTCCTCAACCCATGATTTTTTATTCATAAATGTCAAATTTGGTTATGGTTGTGGTGATTTTATTCATGTTTTAGAATTTAATATTGATGGGTTCAGTCAATCAGCTGGTTCATAATTTAGTGTGTTGGTCTTTGTGCTTTCCTGAAGAGTTTATTGGGAAAAATTGTAAGGGAGAGGGGATTCAAACCCCTCTTGGGAACCAGGCCCAAGCCTCCCGAGCTCCCTTAAATCGTTATAAAATTATGAGTTTTGTTGAATATTTTGTTATGTGCATGCTAAAATTGCATCCAGGAGGTTTGAAACCCCAACCTCCCCCCTTTCCCCTGCTTAGATGCCTTGATTTCTGGCTAAAAAATCAAAAAAGGAGGGGAGGGGTTTTGAACCCAAGACCTCCCATCCCTTTTCCTAAAGTAAAAAACCCACTTTGATCAAAATTAAAAAAAAAAATATCAAATTTTGGTTTGTTTGGTGGTTGGCCACCTGTCCACCACCAGGGCACCACCACCACATCCTCCTCCCCATGCACATTCTCCACATAGCAACACCTCCACGTGGACTTCCCTACTCCACTCCATGATTCCCCGCTGCTCCTCCCAACCTCCCCCCTTAAACTCCACTACCACCTCCCTCCAAACCAACAAACCCATCCAGCATATTCCACATGCTACCTCCACTTCACCCCCATGCACATCCTCCCTCATACTCCTCCTCCACGCGTGACCTCCCAACACTCCTTTCCATTCCTCCATCCCCATATCTCCCATCGCCCACAATTTCGTTCCCCCCTTCCATATCCTCCCACCTCCTCTCCCTACACACAACATCCCTCACTCCCCTCTCCCAATACTCCTCTCCCTACATGCACAAACCCCATCCCTTTCCCCAATCCCTTGTCCTCTCCTCCTTTTCCCCTTCTTCCACTTGAAAACCACCATGTGAACCACCTTCTCTCCCTCAACCCATGCATTGACTCCTCCTCACCTCCCTCTGCCTACCAAAACTATCTCTGACGTCTCCATTTTCCAAAAATGGGGTTTATAATTATTTTTAATTTTAATTTTAATTTTTGTTATATAGTTTTTATATATGTAGTTTAATTTTTTATTAAATTTTAAAATTTCATTATTTGTTCTTAATTTTGTTTTATTTTATTATATATATATATAATAGAATTATTATTAAAAATTTATAATAAAACAAAAAAATTTAATATATTTTATTTATATATTTAAAACTATACAATAAAAAAAATCACCCCCCCCCCCGGGTCACTGGGATTTTTAATTGCATAACTTCATCATACATAGGTGAAATTTCTCCCGTAAATAGTCAAAACGACCAGGGCGAAGTCAAGAATACATCCATAGAATTCACCTCCTCAAATTCAGACCAGAACTTCAGTGGTGCTTCCCATAGTAACAAATACTGATTATTGTCCCAAAAACACGCGCCGGAAGAAGGCCTAATTGGGAGCCTTCGAGGCCAAATTGGGCCAAACGAGGAAAATTCATTTCAGATATAGGTATGGAGGCTTGTAGAAACCTGTCAATTCTGGTTTCCAGCCCATAATTTTTCCACATTTGCACCTTTTTCCGTGATCAGTCTCTCGACCAGCTCCTTCCTATGTACCTTTTCGGGGCCATATCTTGCTCAAACAGAGTTAGATTTGCACCAAACAAAAGGAAGCGGAAAGGTAGTGAATAGAGATAAAACATGGACATAAGGAAAATTAGTTTTGAGGCTTTTTTGTATAAGGGAAAATCCTCCCAAGGTTTAGGCCCAGGGGTTCCCTTCGCCGAAACAAGCCCAAATCAAAGCCATGATTCAGTCAGGTCACAAGGAAAATTATAGGTAGAAAGGGGGGGTATAATCAGGTCTGAAAAATGCTTGAAAAATGGGCATTTCCTTACATACAACAACCAAATCCCAAAGGACCCTTGCCCTCCTAAGCAACTTTGCAATTTCCCCACAACTTAGGTTTTCATCCCAGTGAATCTGATAGCCATGGATGGCCAGGAAATGTCCTAAGTCACCTCATCTACAGATTCCAAACATGGAAGAAATCAAAGAGCCTTTGGGATGGAAAAAATACCAAGGTAAATGATGATGTGGAATACTAATTTGTGTCATTTTATGAATTTTTTTTTTAATAGTTTGGTCTCGCATGATTTACTTTTGGCTTGTATACATTGTAATTAAGAGGCCAAATCAGATTTGATTTGATCCCTTTTGAATAAGATCCATTTTGGATAATTTTACTTTTTGATTAAAAACAAAAACACTTTAAGGGTTGGTCCACTTTTCACTTTTCCAAAAGTGACAAGTGTCTTGTGACCTAACCTTAATCCTTCACCTCTGCTTTATAAATAAGAGGGATGACATTCTACAAAGGGAGGATGAATATAGTAACAAAGATCTGTTGAAATTTTCCAAAGCTCTGTGTGTGTGTGATACTTGTTAAATTTTGTTTGTTGTGTATGTCACTTGTTGGTTAAGGGTTGAGGGGTATAAGTAAATACTTGTTATGTTAGTTATCTCTAGGAGGGATTGGTCAGCTATGTGTTTGTTGTTGCTTCCTTGGGTTTAACTTACTTGCTTTAATTTTCTAACATCTTTGTTTAACTTCTTTGACATGCTTTCAGTATTCAGTTGTTTTCAGCCTTAGCTAGTGGTCGGGAGTCCTAGGGCCCCTTAGGATAGCCCTTAAATAAACCCCTTAACTAGTTGTTTATACTTGCTTGTTTCTCTATTTTTCATGTAAATTTTTGTTATGATTTTCGGTTACTAACCTTGCTGCCCCATTTAGGAAAATTGACCATTTTGGTCAATTCCCCCCCCAAGAAAAACCATATTAGTGGGATGTTATTTATCTTTTATCTGTAAATTTTGTTTTATTTATTTCAGGTTTTTCATATATAATCACTAAAACTTTGTTGTTTTCCTGAAAGGATATAATTCAGTCACCTATTCTGCTTCTCTTAAGTGGTTGGGGACCATCTAAAGACCTGTTTGAGGAAAAGGGAAAAGCAAGACAACGAAGAAAAAACATTATATCTGTTTGGTGAATCCACCCGTTCACACTCATTTTCAGCTTGAACTCACTTGCACTCATTCTAATTTTTTTTGCACATGTACCCATGTCGATATGCTTTGCTTGTGTAGATAGCTTGAGTAGTTTGCTTGTAAATTTCTATTTATAAAATCTGATTTTTATCTTCATAAATAATAATCATCGTTTCAAATTTCAATAAGTAAACTTCCAATCCCCATACAAGGAATCAGTTCGGGCTTTCATGCATATGGTGGCCTTGCCTCTTGCAAAGAGTCTCAACCCATTCCTTTGGGTTGAATGGTATAATTTTTTACTTGTAATTAGTTGATTTTTTCATTCTTCATTGTATATTGTGTAGTATACTAATCTACAAGTGGCTGCCACTAAAGGGGCCACACAAAAATCAACAAGCTAAAAAAACTCAGAAAACCACAAAACACTTGAAAACAAAGCAGGGGTTTGCCCCATACACATTAAAAAAAAAACCTATATTATATAGCTATATGTGTAAACATATTATTTAGCCATGACATATATGTCACATACTTATTTACTTATTTTTGTATAAATCTTTAGATAAATTTCAATTTATTGACTAGGAGGTACGCTTGCGAAAGTGAGACATGGCCTTGCCATGTGGATGGTCTGGTCCTTTATTTCAAGCAATTTCAATTTCATAGAATACTAAGTGTCAAAGCCAGGGAGTCTTCATTAGGAGCCCCTCAAAATTTTTCTAGTTAGTATAAATTGAGTGGTCTTTCCTTAGTACAACACGATCAAGGAGTTGAATAACTCAACATGGTTGGGACACTACACTTCTTGGGTAAGCTCAACTAAAAATCCCTTTAGGGGGGTCCTGAGCCTCTTCCTTTTCACAGATATCCTTCTTCCATCCGAGCAACTTTAAGAGCTTGAAAGCATGAGTGACGAGAAGTGGCTAATCCCTTCTTCTCTAGACTCCATGGGGCACTCTCCAACCTAAACAATGTTGTCTACTAAGACTACTCATGTTATACTGGTTGGCACAATTCCAGGATAATAGGTGTTCAGGATAACCTTTAAAACAATTTGGTGGTCAATGCATGTGTTAATAAACTGAAAATTCACAAATAAAATACATTTTAAAGTCAAACC
>ML784222.1:163098-178294 GCA_009831015.1 Picea engelmannii | reverse complement strand
CAGGGCCTACATGTACTTCCTTCTTCAATTCACTTTGTCATCTTCAAAAATTCATTTCTCCTCAACCATGAGGATCCACATGACGTGCCACATACCACTGGAAACAACATGATGTATACTATCCATCCATGGGTGTTGTATATGCATGTGCATTGTCCTGCATGTCCAAATACCTTCATCAATCTTGTGGTCCAAAACCCATGACTAGGGTTGACATCAATGCGAACAACCAATATTCCAACAATATTAAATTTAAAATTTGTATAAAACTAAAACTAAAAAGAGGTGTTCACAAGGAAAAAGTAAAAAAGTGATGGCTTTCATGATATTTGATCAATAAATTTCCTTGTCCGTAAAATAATATTTGAAGTGGTGGAAACATAGAATTTGTAGGGTATATGTGATATCAAATTTGTAATTATATATAACATACCTTCAAGGCAGAGGACGATGAACATGAAATTGAAAAACAATGGTTATATTATTCAAATATCAAGATATTTTGTTTTTGATGGAAAATGGATACTTTAGGAGGTATTCTACCAAGGGTAAATGTGAATGGACGTATGGTGGGATGATTTAATGTAGGAGGTTGTAAGACACCTATTCAGCATTAAATCAACCCCAATAGGTGTTTGTAATGGATATTTTAAGAATAGTGTGATGATGATATACAAAGCAAATCGTCTAAGGACTATTAGATTAAGAGGAAATGGAGTGTTGTTTCAATGTATGAGGAGATTATCGCATATAATTGTTACAATTCAATTAGAGGTTGGAAACCACTAGTTGAGATGAGATCTATAATTCATAGTGAACAAGAGGGCCATTGCCTCAAAAATTTGTAGAAATGATGACTCATTGAATCTTAACTATAACCTCTCAAGAATGGAGTTCCTTCCATAGTGTGTATGAAATTCACCCTTAAAAGGATCAGAAAAAAAAAATTCTAGTTGAGATGACCATTGAAGGACCAAACCTATTAAGTACTCTCTATATGATTACTCATTTTAATCAATCTATCCACATAATTGCATTCAAAATATTCATGACACAACCAATTGATTGATTTCCTACCTCTTCTATTTAGGGTATAGAATTATGAATGTATCATGGGAAGAAATGGTATGGAGAACTATTTTTTTAGGCTTGGAGTCAAACTATTGGGTAAATTCAGATTTGAGTCACATTTTGGGCTGAAATGTTTCATTATTGATATATTTTATGTCATGTCACTAAATAGATTGGTTGGATTGAGAATGTCCAACATCCTCAATAGTGCGCAACATCGACGCTTTTCAACTCGACAAAAAATCCACACCGGTATACTCAACTTGGACTATGCATTTGCTTCATTTCATTTATTACTTAAGTTATGTTTTCATATTTGTACTTAGAACATTCCAACAAGTAAAGAGATAATTCATACACAGTAAAACAAATTTGCAAGTGGGCGGCCAAACCGGCCTAAAACTCAACTCTTTTTTATTCACAAGAACAAGAGTGTGTCGATCGTCTAGCTCATGCCACATGAAGAAAGTTTACAAGGGATATTTTGATCATTTTACATAATAAACATATGAAAAAACACAAAGACTCAACTTTTGCAAGTCACTCGATGCCCTTCCTTCATTTCCTCAGTTACAATTCTGAATGAACTCGTCTCCATCATGATTCATCTCTATGGCCCTACGACTCTCTTCTTAACTCGATCGTTCCTCTCTTTAATTTTGAACTTGTTTCTTGAATTTAAACTTGCATCCCCTCAAATTCTCTTCTCCATAGTTTCTTATAGGAGACCATCCTAATATGGCACTCTCCCTTGCTTGGAGCCAACACATATTTCTTGGGATTTTTTCCACATTTCATTTGGGCTGACTTTCCTAAGGGGCGTGCGTCCCTTGGGTGAGTCAGTTGAGTCATCGAAGTGCACCCACTTTTCCCCCAGCCGACTCTCCATTTTTGTTTGGGCGCCCAAGTCATGCCTTGACCAATCATCCAACTTCCTTTCTTGGCTAGAATCTGTCGCACGTCTCCTTGGTCACTCCTCTTGGTGTGTTGGGAGCCCAAGGTATCTGAGTTTGCATAATATAGGTTTCCTTCATCTATTAGATGAACCATGTGCCCTCTTCACCTATTTGTTCTATGGTTTCAATCCAGCCAAGTGCATGATGGGGCGTTCACTTATCCTTCTTTATCAAGGTATTACATCCTCCCTGACCCCATTGCATTGTCATCCTTGGTAATCTAGGAACTGGTGATCCTCCATGCTTCTCCTCGAAATCACAGATATTGCACTTCCACCTCCATAGTTCCTCTACTCTTTCCCAACAACCATATTCTTTGGAGTTTTCCTTCCAACGGATTAAATACTCATGCCAACGATGCTTTCCAATCCCTAAAATTCTGAAACCCAAAATTTCCTCAACCTCCAACTCTCGTTGGTTGGAAATCATCATTGGATCAAGGGTTGGATTAGTTATGCACAAGTCCTCCACATCCATTCAGTATGGCTTCAACTCACTGATGCGAAAAACAAGGTGAAAGTTTCTCATGTGAGATGGGAGTGCTAACTTGTAGGTGACTTCTCCAATATTCTCAAGTATTTTGAATGAACCTTCATACCTTCGCACTAACGATTCAACCATCCTGGTGGGTGGTGTGAATTGGTTCTTTCCCATCCTGATGAAGACTTAATCTCCTATGTTGAGCTACGCATCACATATCTATTGATCTTACCAATGTTTCATCCTCCCTTTCACGTATGTTAAATGCACATGAGCTAACTCTAACAGATCCTCCCAGCTTGTCATGAATCCTAATGTTGTTGGGTTCGTCTCGGAATAGCCTTGAATCAATGTGTGGGGGGTGATGGGTTTCTACACATTCGTCAACTCAAACATATTATAGTCCATCACGGAACTCTTGTGTAAGTTATTTTTAGGATATTTAGACACTTAGGATTTAGTTAATATCTACTTGGTATAATGTGTCATTTGGTAAAAGTGTGTTTCTTTAGTATGCATTAGTATGCATTTTTAGTTAGGAAATATGATGGTCACGATATGTTCCCGACATAGAGTGATCTGACAGTTCATATTATCCTTGATATTAATGGCCATTGATCCATGTCTTAGCACCTGATTGGTCCATGATCTCTATTTAAAGAGCATGGAGGGTCATTTTCCGATAATCGATTGTGAGAAAATCTCTTGTAAAATATATCTGTAATCTTTTTCTTTTGCATTAATAAACTGCTCCAAGTGGCTGCATTGGATAGGGCTGTGGATTTTTCCCTGTAGGGGTTTTACCACGTCAAAACATCAGTGTGTTGATATTTGATCTGGTTGTGTGATTGGTTACTAAAGGTATTAGTCCCTATTGGAATTCCTATGTTGCCAAACATAGTATTAGAGCATGTTTGAAGACTCTCTCCTGTTCTAAATTGAGATCGTGAAGCCGAGTTTCCTCATATCCATTTTCTGACATTTTCATACATTTTTGGGCTGAGAGGACTCTTACATTGCTTCTATAGTGCTCGTTTCATTTGGGAACACTTTTTGTTTCACTCGAAAAGGTTTATGTTTTCCCAATATATGGTCATTTCATTCAGATCCGGAGGTATAAAGCCTGAATATGCATTGTTTAAATTTTTGCAGAGTATTATTTTGGTTTTATACTATTTGTTTCTGAGATGATACTCTTTTATATATGCGTATTCTATTTTCCCCATGCCCTGTGTGATCTCAACAAATAAAAAACAGATAGGAAAATGTGCATCTTTCGGGTATGGTAACCGAGATCTAACCCTTGTTTTCATCGAGAAGCAAAATGTTTTTCTTCTGTGAAAAGAGTTTTTTTTTAGCACGCTCTCCAAGGCCATCTTGAACAACAACAACAAAAATGACAATCCTCTTGCTAAACATTACAATATGTTTTGCTAGACCGTTTGGTTAAAAGTTTCCTTATTAAGTAAGAGTTCTTGAGTTAAAGTCTCTATTTTTGTTACTTTTTTTCAAAAAGTTCATGCTCAAATTGTAAAGTGAATTTCACTTCAAGTATAAAAGTGAATCACTATAAGTAGCTTTAATATTTTATTTTAGAGTTATTTATTTTGCATGCAAATTTTATTTTATAAAGTAACTTGATTGTAAAAGTGATCACTACTTCTCTTTATAAAAGTGGGTCACTTCATAAAACAACTTACACCACCATGTGATCCTTTGGTTACTGTTTATACCTTTGTTTTTAAAAGGGAATAACTTTCACATCTAAAGTACGTTTTTAGTGTCGTTTTTTTTTAAACAGCATAAGTTTTCGAGATATTTCCATCCATATCATCATTTTCAGTCTTTAAATCCATATTATATACATATTTAATATGGATTCTTCCATTAATATTTTACTTACTAACACCAACTACTTCCAATGGAAATCTCATATGGAGGATTTATTAAGAAGTAAAGTCTTGTACCATATTACCTTGGGAAAGGAAAAAGAACCCACTGATGCTAATAATAAATTCAAATGGACTAATAGGAGTGATGAATCACGTGGACTAATTAGAATGTCCATCTCTCCTGATTTAAGGTTCCATCTTAAAGAAATTGATGATCCCGATGAATCTTGAGAAAAGATTGAATTTGTTTTTGGTAAACTCAATATTATTCAAGCACAACAATTAGAAAATCAAGTACTAACTTTAAATCCAAGTGATTTTTCTTCGATTAGAGACTATCTGTCTAAGTTTAAAACACTCAAAATTTTATGTGAATAATGTGAGATAAAGATGGATGACGAGTGTTGCATCTATCTTATTTTCTCTAAGCTAGGTAGTGAATATTATGTGTTTGTATATACCTTTTATGCCATGAGGGAGGCTCTAGGGACAACTTATAAAAAACCCACTCTTGAGTCCTTTGGTGATTCTTTGATTAGAGAGGAACATAAACATGTACATCTTGGAGTGATCAACACTGCAAGTACTTCCAACAAATACATAGTTTTCCAGCAGAAAGATAAACCCAAGAGTCCCAAGAAGCAACATCGTCGGTAAAACAAGAAGCAACATAAGGGTCCCAAACCCACTTAGACAACTTCAACTCCTAATGGCGACAAAGGAGAAAAATATAAAAATAAGAAGACTGACATATATTGCAACTTTTGTGATAAATATGGTCACGATGAGTCCAAATGTTTCAAGAATATGGAAGATTTAGAAGCAACGATGAAGAAGGAAAACATCAATATTGATTCTAATACTTCTTCTTCTTCTCATGGACATGCACTTTCTGCTTCTGGTTTCTCCTTCAATACAATTTCTACTTCTTATTCTAATGAGTGGCTTATTGATTCTGGAGCATCTTATCATATGGCTAAGGATAAAGACATATTTTCTGCTCTAAATGAATGTAACACCAATAAAATTTTGTTGGTGATGATATATCTCTTAGTGTTGAAGGATCTGGAACAATTCAAGTAGAAAATTGCCATTTCAATGATGTATTATATGTTGCAAGTATTTCTTGTAACCTTCTATTAGTATATCAAATCACTCATTCATGTGAAGGTAAAACTGTATATTTTTTACCTCACCAAGTTGTAATCAAGGATCTAAAATATCCTAAGAATGTTCTTGCAACTAGAATTGCTGATGATATTACCAGGTTGTACAAATTTGACAACTTTGGGTCATCATATTTTTCATCAGTTTTTGTTGCTCATAGCGATGACTTGAGGAAACTTTGGCATGAGCAGTTTGGTCATCTAAACTATCACTCATTGCAACAACTATGTAATCAATATATGGTGAATGGTCTTCCTCCCATTCCATGCAGAGATGGTGTTTTTGTCAGTTGTGTTCTCAACAAACATCATCGGGAAAATTTTGACAAACGTGCCTCTTGGCATGCCTGGGTCCCTTTGTAGCTTGTTCACAGTGATTTGGGTGGTCCACTTTCTTCTCCTTTTTCTGGGTGCAAGTACTTCTTAACTTTCATTGATTACTTTTCCAGATGTACTAGGGTTTGCTTCTTAAAACTTAAGAGCAAAGTTTTCGACAAGTTTTTTTCCTACAAGGCCCTTGTAGAAAAGTAATCTGGACATCAAATTCAAAAGTTAAGAACATATAATGGAGGAGAATATGTGAACAATAATTTTACAAGTTACTGCACTACACAAGGCATCCAAATGCAACACATTTTTCCATATACACCACAACAAAATGGTGCTGCTGAGAGAAAGAACAACACATTAAAAGAAATGGCTAATTGTATGATCTAATCTAAGGGATTAAGTCTAAAGTATTGGGAAGAAGCAATCAACTATGAAAATTGCATAGTAAATCACACTCCCACAAAGGCTCTTAAAAATATAACACCGGAAGAATCTTGGACTAAAATTAAACCAGATGTAAGTGACTTTCTTGTATTTGATAGTATGGCATAGGCTCACATTCCCGATGAGAAAAGGAAAGCATTGCAACCTAAAAGTGAGAAGTATATATTTGTTGGTTATTCTGAATATGTCAAAGGTTATAAATTTCTTCAACCCCATTGTAATGAAATTATTATTATAAGAGATGTTAAATTTGATGAAAATATCTTGGCCTGCAAGCCTAATTCGATGATTGTGCCTTCTACGGCCTGTGAGCCATCTTCAACGTTTGTGCCTTCTTATGTTCCTATTCAGTTTTATTCTTCATATGATGATAATGAGGATGAAAATCCACCTCCTCCTACTCACCTTCCTCCAGATGAGTCCTTTGAACTTGAACCAACAACAGTTCCACCGCTTCCTAGATGGGGTTGTTCAACACGAGAAGCAGTTGGTAGTCTTTTTGATGATCCTTCAGATTAGCATTGAAAACATTCACAGTTCCAGTGAGCCTTTACTCTTTTGGCTCAAGTTTCAAATACTCATTATCCAGATACATTTGCAGAAGCTTCAAGTCATCTAGATTGGGATACAACAATGAATGAAGAGTATCATTCTTTAATGGAAAATGATACTTGGGATCTTGTACCTCTTCCAAAAGGAAGAAGACTTGTGATATGTAAATGGGTCTACAGAACTAAGTATGCATCATATGGAAGTGTTGAAAGACACAAGGTTCGGTTAGTTTCCAAAGGATTTTGCCAAGTTGAAGGAATTGACTATAATGAAACATTTTCCCCTGTAGCCAAAATAAATTCCATCCTCCTTGCTCTTTCCCTTGCTGCCTCACATAAATGGGAGGTCCATCAAATGCATGTTAAATTCACCTTCTTTCACGGATATTTGCAAGAAGAAATCTACATGGAACAACCTCCTAGCTATGTCCAGAATGACTCTAGCCTTGTTTTTTGCCTTAAGAAATCTCTTTATGGTCTTAACCAAGCTCCTCGAGCTTGGTATGCCAAAATGAACAACTTTCTTATTGACATCAGATTCTCTAGATGCCATTCTAATCCTAATTTCTATAGTAAACAAGAAAGTAGGAACCCATCTCATAATCCTTGTCCTTTATGTTGATGACCTTATCCTAACTGTTAGTGACTCAAAAATTTTAAACCATGTGAAAACCAGCCTTAAGAAGAAATTTTAAATGACAAAATTAGGTTTTTTGCACTATTTCCTTGGCCTCCAAGTTTTTCAAACCAATGAAGAAATTTTTCTTTCAGGTATAAGTATGCTTGTGACCTTCTTTGTCTCTTTCAAATGGAAAATTGTAAACATCCCCTTCTCCCTTCCAATTTGGAGTCAAGCTTAATGCCACCTATACCTCTCTTGAAGTTGATTCCACCCTGTACCGTCAATTAGTTGGTAGCCTCTTATACTTGACTCATACCTGTCCTGATATTTACTTTGTTGTTGGTCTTGTTTCCTATTATATGAAAACACCCCATGAAATCCATTGGAAAGAAGATAAAATGATACTTCGATATGCCCGTGGTATATTTCAGTTAGAGATACATTACAGTTCATGGGGGGACTCCTTTATTGATTGGTTTCACTGATTTAGATTGGGACGATGATCCTGATGATCAAAAATCTACTAAAGGTTATTTTTTCAGCCTTGGTTCATGACCTGTCACATGGGCCTATAAGAAACAAGAGGCTATTCCACTTTCTTCAGCAGAAGTAGAGTACTGAGCAATGGTAAATGCAAGTTAGGAAGCCTTGTGGCTTCGACGGATCCTTTCATAGTTTGGATTCCAGCAGCAACATCCAACTAACCTTTGGTGTGACAATCAAAGTGTCGTCAAGCTCACCAAAGACCCAGTTCAACATCAGTGTAGCAAGCACATTGAGCTACACATGCACTTCATCAAAAATCTCATTCATGATCAATTTATTTAAGTTCTCTTTTTCCCTGCAGAAGATAAAGTTGCACACATTTTCACAAAGTCTCTTACAGAAGTGAATTTTTCCAAACTTCGATCTATGCTAGGAGTTAAAGAAGTTGTCATTAAAGGGGGATAGGATATAATGCCTCCTTACTTCTCCTATTATGTCACTATTGTAAATCCTTCAATCCTATCCCAAGTTTTTCTTAAGGGGGGATGTTAGGATATTTTAGATACTTAGGACTTAGTCAAGATATACTTGGTCTAATGTGTCGTTAGGTAAAAGTTTGTTTCTTTAGTATGCATTAGCATGCATTTGTAGTTAAGAAATCCGACGTTCAGGATGTGTTCCCGACATAGACTGATCCGATGGTTCATATTCTCCTTGATCTTAATGACCATTGATCCATGGCTTAATACCCGATTGGTCCATGATCTCTATTTAAAGAGCATGGAAGGTCATTTTCCGATGATCGATTTTGAGAAACTCTCTTGTAAAATCTCTTTGTAATATTTTTATTTTGCATTAATAAACTTCTCCAAGTGGTCATGTTGGTTGGGGTCGTGGATGTTTCCCCATAGGGGTTTTACCACATCAAAAAGTCAATGTATTGATCTTTTATCTAGTTGTGTGAGTGGTTACTGAAGGTGTCCATCCTTTGTTGGAATACCTGTGTTGTCGAATAGTTATAACTAGATTGTGTCACATCCAATATATCTCCCCAGTTATCTTGATCTATCCTCACATAGTTCCATAAGTAATCCTCCAAAAGTTCATTGATTCATTCCATATATCCATTTATCTATGTATGGAAGCTATATCTCATTAATAACTTCGTCCCGACAAGCTTGAATAGTGTTTTCCAAAACTTCCCGGTGAATCTCGCGTTGAATTTTCAATAAGCAAGGTTAAGCATGAAGTTCATTCCATTTTTAGCATTTATCTTAATCATAACCAATAATTTTGCAACAACCAAGATCACAAGAAGAAACACCATGCAGAAAAACACAATAATTATTCTGGGAAACCCTTCTGAACAAGGGAAGAAAACCCAACCAAATCCTTTTCTATATTCTTCAAGAGAAATACCTTCACCACCAAGAAAACCTAGCACACAAGAGGGTTCTTGCAAACCCTAGAATACTAGCACCCAAGAGAGGTGCACACTTTTCCCAAGAAGGTGTACTTTCTTAAATTTCCAAACTCACACAAAAGATATATTTCCTCAATGGGGAATTTATCTTTACCTATACTATATTGAACCGGTCAACATAAGTGTCTATTAGCAAAACAGGGTCGACCGCTCTATCTCATAATATAATTAATGTTAACCAGATTAATTATCTTTTACATTAATTATCAATCACATTAAGGTGGGGCCAACCTGTACCCTTTACATTAAAATTAGGGTTACATGTAGGTCTAACTCTTGAAAAATATAGCAAGGGATCTTATACACTAGGACACATCAGTGCTCATACACTAGGACGCATCCATAGGGATGTCCATATCTATGGTTGACTGCATTACATAGAAGAACCACTTCTTCACTAGTGCTCAACCACTAGGATCACATTCACCTATGCTCGTCCATAGGCACATCCATTCAACATATCGTCTTTCCTACTGCATTACATAGGAGAGTCATCTGGAGTTTCTCATCAACTCTCGACTGAGAGGATGCTAACAAATCATCTTCATTTATATTCTCATGACGATGCACTCAACACTTTGGGATTTCACATGTTCACCTTGTGCTCAGCCACAGGCACGTCCAAATCTACAAATCTCCTTTCTCACTACGTTACACAGGAGAATAATCTGGATTTATTCTCAACTCTCTATAAGTTGGAGGACATCTCTACGTTCCAACTCTCTCTCAGATAGGAACCACACACCCCTCTCAGGGGATCTCTCTTAGGTTTGTGTCCTAGAGAATGTCTCACATAGATGAAATCATCAACACTCTCTCTCAGCTAGGGAGGCATTCTTCATCATGCCAAGTCTCACACAAATGTACTTTGAAATTTGTCTTGGTTGTAGTCATCAACACTCCCTCTCAACTAGGGAGGTATTCTTCACCAAGCTAATTTGGTGAAGATGTCTGTAATATTCTCATGACTAGGAAGGTATTGCATGTGTACTATTTTCCTCTGCCTCATATCTTTGATATAATGATATTTCATCTCAACATGTTTTGATCTATCAAGAAACACTAGGTTCTCCAAACAGCTTTACACACAGCTTTTGGTTATCATCATAGGATCCATCTCATGATCAAGTAAATCTTTCATAATCTTGTGAAGCTATATGGATTTGCACACTTGAAGCTACTTACTTGGCTTTTGTGGTACTCAAGGTCACAAAGTTTTGTTTCCTAATGCATCAAGAAACCTTGGTAAAATTCATGGTAAGACAACACCCAGATGTTCTCTTCATTTCCACTATACTATCTTCTTATTCTGCATATCACTGCAAACTCAAGTCTATACTATAGACATATCACATGCCATATCTAACTATGCCTCGTAGATATCTCAATACATGTTTCACTACTATTCAGTGAGTTTGTCTCGGCTGACCCATGGAATGACTAAGTAGATTCACTGCATAGCATGAATCAAGTCTGGTGTTAACTAGATACATCAGTGATCCAATTAGCTATGGATCAATCTCGTCTGAATCATCATCATTCATTTTCTTCAAATCCATCACTATGTATTTGCATTCTGTCATACTGAACTTTTTTAATATTCCCACTGTATATTTTCCTTGACTCAGGAAAATCTCATTGATCCTCTATCATACTTCTTGTCCCAAGAAGTAGTGCATCATACTCATATCCTTCATTTGAAAATCAAAATTCAAAGCTTACTTATATCAACAACAAGGGTTCCTGAATAAGTCATCAAAATTAGGCTCTCATCACCAACACTGTAATAATATAGGTTTAGATCAATAATACTCTTGTTGAAACCCAAACTCATCAAGAATCCATCCATCTGATGTAGTTTCCAACTCATGGATGATAGTATGGATGTAAGTGTATCGGGATTACTGGATCAAGTGTCTCATCATAGAAAACTCCCTCTATTTGTGAGAATCCTTTGGCTATAGATCTTGATTTGTATTTCTCGACACTTCCATTAGCTGCATGTTTGATCTTATATATCTACTTGGAAGTTACCATAGACTTCCCTTCTAGTCTCCAAACAATATCTTATACATAATTATTTTAATATTTACTGGTATTCTTTTTCTATGGCATCTCTCCATACTTGTTCTCCTGTTGCGTTTCCATGACAAGGAGGCTCAAAATCAATGAGGTGGCTCATGACTCAAGGATAGCTCAAAAATCTATTTTCCTTTCTTGGGATGTGCCTTGAGGGGATTGTATGTTCCTCTGCCTCCTGCAGAGTGAGCCAAGGCATGGTTGATATTCCATACTGCAATATATATGGGTATATTAACTGGAGCAACTGAATCAACTGGAATAATGTTTTTGTCCCTTTGAAATGTTGAAGGGGGAAAAGGTATTGTCTCACCGTCAATATCCATATGAGATTATCTGGATCTTTGAAAGGATATCTCTTCTTCAAGGAAAACATCGATGCTTGTCTCAATTTGTCTCTGACTAGAAATGACGATCTAGAATGTCTTCAAAGATTCATTGTTGTCCCATAACTGTATCATTTCTCCTTGAATGGTCTATCTTGGAATTCTTCTCTTTGGGTACATGAAAATACATTGGGCACCCAAATATCCTGAAGTGTTCAATCTTAGGATTCACTCTTGTGAAGGATTCTTCGAGAGTTATGTTTTTCAAAGTCTGGTGAAGAATCTTGTTCTGAACATATACTGTGTCATGCATGCTTCTCCCCATAGAATCATAGAAGAATTCTAATCATGTGTTATTACATTGGTTTCCTCAATGATGGTTCTATTCTTCCTCTTTCTCAAATATTTTTGACTCCCTTTGAAGGATAAACATGTTCCTGATTTGTTAACCTATCTAGAACAAGAAAACAAGAGGAACCAAAAGAAGAATATCTCCTAAAGGAGAATAATGAGTACATCTCTAGAATCAAAACAATTTAAGGATTGCTGTCTCAGCTACAACACCTACTTGTAATGTAGAAAAAATTATAAATATAGGTTAGAGGAATGATAATTTCAACAATCAAACCTGGAGTCTTCACTGCCAATGTGTTATTCTTATGAATGCACTAAGATCCCTCTGGATTCATGACTTTAGAAAAGGTTCCTTCCTCCTGCAATTACCCTCTGAAAATGATACAAATAATACATACACAAGTGCATACCTGAGGATGCTGAGATGGTTTCTCCAATGTAACCTGGTTGATCTCTGTCCTCTGAGATATTTCATGAAGAAGGTATTCACAGTTTCACCTTTTTTCATGTTGTTTCTTTGAATTTGGCCCCTCAATGTAAGAGCTTGTGTAGATGATTGGCTTTCTTGTCTTGTCGCTATCTTTATTCTATTCATCAATAGTTGTCTCTAGTAAACATTTTTGTATCACCCACAATAAGTTTTCTTCTGAAGTCTTGTCTTCCAAGAACTTGAAGATGCTTGATCCATCAAGCTTATCTTCCATCATAGTTTTGTTCGTCATATTTTTAGGTTCTTCACAAACCCTTGTTAACTGGGATAGAAAACCTAACGACTAGTCTAGGCTATCAACCTTAGGTTTTTTTGGGCTTATGAATGCCAAAAATAATATTTGAAATTTATAATAACACAGGTAATCTTGAAGGCTTCTTCAAAGAGCTGCAGAAACCCTAAAAGAAAAAATCTACAGAAAATTGTGAAACCCTAGAAACCCTAGGGCCAAATTTTCAAAATGCTCATAATTTCACTCTGAGAGTCTCTAGAGGTGCGTTGGAGAAGGTCGTACTCTACTATGCCATAATTTTCCTCAACATCCAAGTTTTAGGGGATGAAACACCAAAAATAAGATGGCCGTACAGAATTTATGGGAACCTTAGGAGGGTTGTACGGTTCTCCAAAAGAGGAGGGAAGACTGGTAAAATCTTGTAGCTTGTGCAATGGGTTCTTCAAGACCTATGATCTGAAACCATGTTGAATTTTCAATAAGAAAGGTTAAGAATGAAGTTCATTCCATTTTTATCATTTATATTAACCATAACCAATAATGTTGCAACAACCAAGATCATAAGAAGAAACACCATGCACAAGAACACAAGAAGTATCTTGGGAAACTCTTATCAACAAGGGAATAAAACCCAGCCAAATCCTTTGCTATATTATTCAAGAGAAATAACTTCACCACCAAGAAAACCTAGCACACAAGAGGGTTCTTGCAAACCCTAGAAGACTAGCGCCAAGAGAGGTATGCACTTTTCCCAATAAGGTGTACTTGCCGAAATTTCCAAAATCACACAAAAGATATATTTCCTCAAAGGGGAATTTACCTTTACTTATACTAGACTGAACTGATCAACATAAGTGTCTATTGTCACAAAAGGTCTGACCTCTATATCTCAAAATATAATTAATATTAACTAGATTAATTATATTTTACATTAATTATAAATCACATTAAGGTGGGGCCGACCTGTACCCTTTACATTACAATTAGGGTTACAGGTAGGTTTGACTCTTGAACAATATAGCAAGGGATCTTATATAACCACTATTTCTCATCCACTATGGGAACATCCATAGGGATGTCCATATATCTAGCTCACTGCATTACATAGAAGAATCACTTCTTCACTAGTGATCAACCACTAGGATCACGTTCACCTGTGGTCGTCCACAGTCACATCCACTCAACATATATTCTTTCCCACTGCATTACAAAAGAGAGTCATCTGGAGTTTCTCATCAAATCTCTTCTCAGAGGAGGATAATACATCATCTTCATTTCTGTTCTCATGACGATGCACCCAACACTTTGGGATTTCACACGTTCACCTTGTGCTCAGCCCCAAGCACGTCCAACTCTGTAGATCTTCTTTCTCACCGTGTTACATAGGAAAATCATTTGGATTTATTCTCAAGTCTTTGCAAGGGGGAGGCCATATCTATGTTCCATCTCTATCTCAGATAGGAACCACACACCCCTCTAAGGGGCTCTCTCTTAGTTTTGTGTCTTGGAGAATGTCTCACATAGCTACAATCATCAACACCTCATATCTATGTTAGAAAATTTGTTCAGCGGAAGACCCCAATACTTTACTACATGTTTGAAAAAAATGCGCCCACCTCTTGTTCTCCATAAGTTGTCTTCATGGGAATGAAAACTACGTAATTGGAAAAATGATCAACCACGAACATGATCCCGATGTACCCTTTTGCGAATGGAAGTTAGATGATGAAGTCCATCAAAATGCTTACCCAAGGCTTCTTTGGAATAGAAAAAGGTTGCAACATATCTGCTTGCATTATGGTGTCATCCTTGTCTTGTTGACAAATAAGACAAGTCTAGAAATGGTATTCTACATAGAGGACCATACGCTCGTAGAAGTATCCTCTCTCCAACAATGACAATGTTCTACGCTTTCCTCGGTGGGAATCCCAAGATGAGTGACGCAACCTGCCCCTCATTGGAAGGTCGCACCACCAGGACCTTCACAATCCTCGGCTCGAAGAACCCAAGCTCTTCCAGCTCCCTCGGGCGTCTTCTACCCACAGTTATAATTCCACGCGATCCTCCCTTCGGAGATCGGGAGATCGGGTCTCGCGATATCGCGAGGTCCGTGACACTGCTCCCAGTCACTCAACCGCCGAAATCTCGAAAGTCGATGGTCAATGGTCAATCCTCGGGGTATCGCTGCTCGCGATGCCGAGTCCTTGTATTTCCAATCCCCGAGTACCGAAATG
>ML784222.1:135938-161910 GCA_009831015.1 Picea engelmannii | reverse complement strand
GGACGAGAGCTTATCCGCTCAAGGTCCGTTACATATACAAAGTGCGCTTCATCACATCAATATTCAATGTTTGGCGCAGCCATATTTCAATGTTTCAAAATTTGAATGCTGGCGCTGTCCAACTGTTCTCTTTTTTTCCTCCTCGTGCTGGCTCGCTTGATTTGAGTGAGTGGTGCTCCTGCATCAATGAGTCATGCAATTCCTTCAAGAGATCCTTGTGGATATTAATTTACTTAGGAACATAGAGGCATTCACTGAGATAAAATATACCATCGTGAAGAAAGAACCTCCTCATATTCCTCTCCTCTACTTTCTTCATAATGTTCTTCAATGTCGGATCAACTTGCAATCCTTCTTTCATATTTTATCATAACTCTGTCAACACATGAATTTGGCTCCCATCCGTTGTAGTAGCTGATTTTTCTTTCTCAAATGAAACTATCATGTGGGAATTGGTGGCCACCCACCTGTTCCAAATTCCAACTGGCTCATCTTGACAGTTTTCAGTTCAACACGTTTCTTTGTAATGGGGACATTTCTTTGCAATTATGGTTTCTTCACTTACGGGGTTGTCCTCAATCCCTACAAAGAATCCATGTGGATAGTGGTGGCCACCCACCTATTCTAACTGGCTTATTTTGTAATTTTTCATGTCAATACATCTTTCTATACTTCCAAGGTCATTTTGGGGCTCTAAACAACATTTGTTTTGGATTTCCGTAGTCAAATTGTTGACGAAGTTAGAGTTTGAAGGAATAATGTGTATTTCTCAAAAATACATTTCCAACATGCTATCGCATGCCTAAAATGGCGATCGTATGAAAAATTTACGACCCTAGGAAGTTAATGTACTAAATTACCCCAACAGGGTCCAGATGAATTTTGGCGCTTCATCTCCCAGGGTTAGGTTTTTGGATGTCTAGTGTTTTGGCATTCATGTTTATCATAAAAAGGAATTCAGATCCTCATTCTAATCATCTTTTGGTGAATGAGCATAGCCGTCACATATCTTCTCAGAAATAAATCTGCCACCATTCTAGCGAGTCTTTCACTCTGTATTTTTACAATCTATGTACATTTCTTTCATTAATAGAAATCATGTATTGTTGTATTTCTATGTTTTTGGCAATTTTTGTGTGTATTTTATTGTAATATCTCTGCTTTCATTTTGTTATGAAAATAATTTGGATTAGTGGTATCAGAGCATGATGCTCTTGATAATTTTTCAGTGCACGTCCCTGATGAGGTCCTTGTATAACAATTTGGGTCTTGAGATTTTCTCTATTGAGAAAAATCACTCTTGCATGCCCAAGAAACCCTCTATGACGATAGAAAAGAAAAATAGTGGAGTAGAATATTCTATTAACATGTTGGTTGACAAATATATCACGCGACAGAGGGACGAAATGATGGAGAATTTTTCCCATATCCTTCAATGCCTTTCGATAGCAACAGGTGCATCTTCATCAAGCGACCAATTTGGAGGAACTTCTCCCTTCAAGGTACAAGTTAATTTGATATCCTCGTATTTGAAGGTCACATAGATGTGGATTCCTTAGAAAAATGGTTAAATATGCTAGAAGGTTATTTCTCTTTTCACAATTTTTCCAACAAGGAAAATATCACCTTCCCACTCATCAAGGCTCCCCCCATGTCAAACATTGGTTGGAAACTCACTGGGAGAAAATTTCCACAGAGGAATATGGAATATATGGGATCGAGCCCACTTGGGTTTTTTTTGTGGATGCGCCTCAAGGAACAATAATATCTTGTTGATAACTATGAAGACCATTACATGAGATGGACCACACTCCGACAAGAGAAGAGACAAACGATGCTGGAGTTCACGACTTCCACAAAATCCCCTGGCATAACACCAACGTATATTGCTTGAAACAATCATATGTGGCTAAGGTCAAATACAAGGAGTCGAACCCTGATTCGAAATATGATCTAGAAAATATTGAAAATAGACATATCGTCGACGCAGACCCCACTACTATTATCATGACCGCAACAATTCAACCAGAAGAACCAGTAGATCCTTAACATGGAGAGTGAATATTCCATTCACATGTGTGGGTGAAGGGGACCTCGTTTCATTTCATTGTTGAAAGATATAGCCAAAGAAAATCATCTCAACTGAGGTCGTCAAATAGTTGGGGTTATCGACAACGCCACACCCACAACCATACAACATCGAGCGACTTCACCAGAGACAAGATATCCGTGTTAGCCAGTAGTTCTTCCTATCCTATGGCATCCAACCCTTCAAGGAATCAATGAGGTAGTGTGTGATGTTTCCCCTCTTGATGTCTGTCATGTTGTTTTGGGCCAACCATATATGTGGAAAAATCATGTTTTTTATGAGTCTCAACCTCGTAGTGTCATTATTACTCTATGGGGTCAGATCTACAAGATACCATAGGTAGTTCCGACTACTGTTACAACAAAAAAGTGACACAAGGTAATCTATCATACTACAAAATTCGTCATCTTCACAATCTAGTCAAAGGATGCACAGAAGGCCACTACAACCACTGCAATGTCAACACATTCTATCTAACTAAAGTGGATTGTAGAAGAGAAAGAAGATATCATTTCTTCACCTACAATGGTGCCTACAAAATGCCCCATCAAGCCCAAAGACAACAAGTTGGTGGAACAAATTCAACCCCGCTAGAAACAGGTTCATGATCGTCATCCACAAACCAAGAAGTGCAACTTCTCCAACAAAGAGCGCAACTCACCAAAATTCATATTCAAAATATGCTTTCCTCTCTTCCCTAGGCACTCAAAAAAATGGAGACCATTTATTTCTAAGGGGGGAGGATTGATCTAGGTGGATATTGGTGGCCACCCACCTATTCGAAATTCCAACTGGCTCATCTTGACAGTTTTCAGTTCAACACATTTCTCTGTAATGGGGTCATTTATTTGTAATTGTGGGTTGTTCACCGACAAAGCGATCCTAAATCCCTACAAAACATCCAAGTGGATATTGGTGTGTCTCACTTATTCCAACTAGATTATTTTGGAAGTTTTCATGTCAGTGCATATTTTTGTACTTCCAGGACTGTTTTGGGGCTCTAAACAACATTTTTTTGGGCTTGCCACAATCAAACTATTGATGGAATCAGTGTTTGATGATGTAATGCGTAGTTCTCGAAAATACCTTTCCAACATGCTATCACACATCTAAATTAGAGATGGTATGCCAACGTTACAACCACAGGAAGTTGATGTACTAATCTACCCCAACAGGGCCCACATGAATTTTGGCACTTCATCTCCTAGGGTTAGGTTTTTGGATGTCTAGGGTTTTGGAATTCATTTTTATCATAAAAAGGACTTCATAGCCTCATTGTAATCATATTTTGGTGAATGAGCATATTTGTCACATCTCTTCTCATAGATAAAGATGCCACCATTCTAGCGAGTCTTGCACTATGTATTTTTACAGTCTCTATACATTTCTTACATTAATAGAAATCATGTATTGTTGTATTTTTCTATTTATGAAAATTTTTGTGCATATTTCATTGTAATATATCTTCTTTCATTTTGTTCCAAAAATAATCCAAATCAACAACATTAATGTTTTCGGGTTTGTACTCGATGGTAATGTCAAATTCGCCCAAGAAGTCTTACTAGCACACCTACTTGGGGGAGAGCTTGGGTTGTGTCGCAAAGTATCTCATCTCCACATTATCTGTCTTGACCATGAAATTCCTACCTAACAATTAGTGCCTCCACACTTGTAAACAATGCAAAACAATGATCATTTCCTTTTTATGGACCATATACCTTCGTTCACAATCTTGTAGCTTCCTACTCTCGAAAGCCACGGGGTTCCCATCCTGCATGAAAAATCCTCCTATGTAAAAGTATGAGGCATCCATTTTCACTTCAAATGATTTATCAAATTTGGGTAGCTTCAACACTAGGGAAGAGACAAATTTTCATTTCAACTCTTCAAATGAAGAATTTCTCTTTTTTGTCCAATTCCAAGACTTCTCCCTCTTCAAAACATTTGTCAGTGGTGCAATGATATTGGAATATCCTTCTACGAATATTCGGTTGTAGTTGGAGAATCCAAGGAAGACCCTCACATCATGTGTGGTGCATGGATCCTCCCTATATGTGATCGAAGTGATCTTTGTAGTGTCCATGCAAAAGCTTCCTTGTCCAACCCAGTGGAATAACAAGGGTATTTCGGTCTACTCGAAAACACACTTGGAATTCTTCGAGAATAACCGATGCTTTTGAAACACCTCAAAGACTTCCTCCAAATTTGTTTCTTTCTCCTCCATAATCTCATTGAACACTACGATATCATCTAAGCACACCACCACAAAATTTTCCAAGAATGGCCTGAGAATGACATTCATCAATGTGCAAAAGGTGGGTGTAGAATTTCATAGACCAAACAACATCCCTAGGAACTCATAACTTCCATATCATGTCACCATAATTGTATTTTGTTTGTCACCCTCTGCGATCTGAACATGATAATAACCATGTCTCAATTCCATCTTCAAGAATACCTTGGGTTTGGATATTTTTCAAAAGAGTCGGTGGCTAATGGAAAAGGATATCTATTCTTCATAGTTTGCTTTCTTAATTCCCTATAGTCAAGGCACATCCTTAGTTTCGTTTTGTCCTTACTCTTTTGAAAGAAGATCGGGGCACCATATGGGCACCTAAAAGGTTGAATGAAGTCTGCATCAATCAAATTTGTTAATTTTCTCTTCAATTCTTCCAACTCGGGTCCGGACAATCGGTAGGGAGAACTAGTGGGTAGTTTTTTCCCCGACTCCAACTCAATTCAGTGGTCAATGACACACCTTGGTGGGATCATCTTAGGAAACACGTTGGGAATCATATCCTAAAACTTATCCAACATCTTGGTGAGTTATGGTGGAATAGTCATCCCCACTCCATCGTCTTCCTCAATCTCCCCAGTGTTTACAAGATAAACTTGCGAACCATACCATATGTTGGATTAAAATGGTTTGTTCATGGGTTTTAAAACCCAAGGTTTAGTTTATCTATGACCAGAAAATCCACAAGACATTTTCCCTTTTAGCATCACTTGCTTTCGTAGATGAAGTCTCACTCGAGGTATCTATTGGGACTGGAAGAACGAGGCTTCTGTAGTAGTAAGGGAAAGGGAGGTAGACGAATGATTCATTCTTGTTATATTTATGCAGGCTATTCAACTCCGAATAGTATTACTTTCTATGATTCATATTCCTCTTCTTAACATATTCTTTATAATTAAAGAGATCCTTTGCAGTAACAGTCATGAATATTGCACCATAAGTAATACATAAACTAAGTCTAGTCTATGACTCATAACAACATAATTCATAAGAACCCATAGACAAGTAGATAACATAAGACACAATATCATCTCTAAACTCTCTCTTTATTCATCATTTATCTTTCCAACTGTTATCGGATAAATTAGTAGGTGCGAACACTAATTGATCTCCCTAGATCCACCTAGATCTAGAACAAAACACACCAGAACATGACACTTTCCTTAAGTTTTAAATATTGAATTTACTAACTAAAGAGGGATGGGTGGCATACCATTTAAATGCCGCTTCCTCTCGTTATCGCCATCCTATCTCCATTCCAACACTCATACAATGATGATCCTGCAAAAGAATGCAACCAACCAATGTGATAGTAATAACATAAACTCAATATAAACCTATGTATGTGATCAAGGAATCATACAATAAAACACAACAAGCTTTATAGGAGAGAATCATATTACTGTATCATATTAAATGTGAAAGAGAGATTACAACCATGGGCTTGATGTCGTAAGGTCCCTTCCAATTGTCCTTCGTTCCCCACACACTTATTTCTCCAAGGATTTTGAGAGCACAGATCTGATAGCTACTCACAATCTATCTTGACAAAGAAAATCTCAAAGCCACTCTAACCAAGCTAACAATCCCAAGTCAAAAACAACTTAGCCCCTCTCCATGAGAGCTCCTCTCATTTAATAAGATGAAGAGGATAAGGTGAGGAGGTTAGGATGATCCTACTAAATCATGAAAGCGAGTAATATCCAAACCATTTGGATGCCACCTCACCATAGAAGTTTCTCCTTCTATAAGCATCGAGAAGATGCTCGTTTTTCCCACGTATGAGCATTCTCACACCCTTATTATAGAGCAACCTTCAAACCTCTCGCAACCCAGCTATGGTGCAGCCTGCGAAAATTAGGCATTCTCGAACCTTGCCTATATAGAAACCTATGAACATCCTCTTTAATAGGGTTTTTACAAAGGAGAATGCAACTTCTTTTCTCAGGAAAAGTTCTTCTCCCTTCTTTCTTCAGGAACTCGGGCCACTGACCCCTCTGAAGACTACAGACAGGTTTACATCATTAATGATCATAGGGATGATGAAAATAATGTGTAACACCAACTCACTATTACATTCATGACTCTTGCATAATATTTTTGCTAGGATATTTAGACACTTAGGAGTTAGTTCACATCTACTTGGCCTAATGTGTCGTTAGGCAAAAGTGTGTTTCTTAGTGTGTTTATTTAGTATGCATTAGTATGCATTTGTAGTTAGGAAATTCGATGGTCATGATATGTTCCCGAAATAGAGTGATCCAACAGTTCATACTCTCCTCGATCTTAACGGCCATTGATCCGTGGCTTAACACCCGATTGGTCCATGATATCTATTTAAAGAGAATGGAGGGTCATTTGCTAATGATCGATTGTGAGAAACTCTATTGTAAAATCTCTCTATAATCTTTTTCTTTTGCATTAATAAACTGCTCCAAGTGGTTGCATTGGCTAGGGCCGTGGATGTTTCCCTGTAGGGGTTTTACCACGTGAAAACATCAGTGCGATGATCTTTGATATGGTTATGTGAGTGGTTACTGAAGTTTTTCATCCTTTGTTGGAATACCTGTGTTGTCGAACAATTTCTCTAACTCTTTCTAAAATCCTCTAATATCCCAACCCATTATATATTTATACCCCAAAATCTAGGGCTAAAACCCTAGTCTATCCCAAAAATAGCCAATTTACAGTGCATGTCCAACTCAGTTAACTGGTTGTCCTATTGATTTCTTCTTCCTTTCTCTCTTCATGCATATTTTTTGTTGTTATTCTTTTTCTCAAATTTCATCTTGTTGCACTTTATTCTCTTGCTCTCTTACTTTATTCTTCTGTCTGTGTGCTATAGTCCTCCTGCACGATTTCTTCCCTCTATGCACTTTATTCCTTCTGTGCACTTTCCTTTGGGTTGTGTCTTAGTTGCATGCTACTTTCCTTCCTCTACACACTTTCCTTATACTTAGGTTTTTCTCCTAATATTGCATCCAAAATTGCTTGTCCAACAGGCCCCCAACACTCACATGTGGCTCATCCTGAGCCACTCAGGCTTGTTTCCATTTATTCCACATTGAAATGAAGGGTTGAGAGATAACCTTAGAAACCTTTACCTCTTGGAAAATTTTGGCCTTTGTTGTTTCTATCTCTGCTATGGCCTACGGGGTTAAGTATGTGAGTTTTTTCTCTACTTCTGTTGTGGCTTGTTTGACCTTATCTTGTATAGTGTCCAATTATCCAATAATACTTACTATATCTTCCTGCCTTGGTCCTAGTCTCTGCTGAAGGACCTTCTGTTGGTTCCTCAATCTCTCCACTTCTACATATTCCTATCGTTGAGCCAAAATGTCTGCCATACGCTCTATTGGTGATAGCGTAGTCACCTTTTCTTCTTCCTCATGCACCTAGTCTTGCACTTCTATCATCTTGGTATCTATGGCATTCATTTGCGGATCTCCCATGAGATATTCCCACACCTATGCAATCTCCTCGTATATTTTTTCGCAATCGTCTTCTATTTTCTTGATATTGGCAACTGCTTTATCTTCCATCCAAACCCTACCTTCGTGCACCTCTGGTGGCATTCTAGGAGTGCTCTTCAGTTGTAAATTTTGTATCTACTCTCTGAATCCTTTAATGACCTCTCCAATATTCAATAGTTGTTCCTCCATACCGTCTTCTATTACCAGGGGAACTTTTGGTAATTTCATTTATAACTTCTGGACAACGACTTGTGTCTTCTGCACCATATATTCAACTTCCTCTTTTTCCTATAGTTATTTCATGACCCTTGCCTATACCCCCTCGTTATTATTCATAACTTCCTCTCTGTGACCTTCAATTTCCTTATTTTGTTGAAGGGGCATATCATATTGTGCTTGCAGTTGGGCTCTTTCGTCCCTCATTCGGTCCAAGTCTCGGTGTGTTGCATCTCCTCTATGCTTTATTTCACGCACCAATTCTTCTTGTAAGTCATATAATATTTGGATGGGAAGTCTTGATACGATGATACGAAGTTGGCCCAACACCTTTATTTTTTCTTGCAACTCTCCCACTGGAAACTCTAGCATAGCTGCCACAATCTGTATGGTTGTATGTTCCCCTATGGGATGTGTTAGGGATTTTTTCACGTTGTCCTATTTTGTCCTTGGTCCTGTGGATGGTCCTTCCCATTACCTATTTTATTTCATGATGCATGTTGTTTCCAGGAGTTGTTGAAGGAATCCCAACTGATCTTGGACCTTATTTTGTTGGTCCTCGTGCTTCTTTGTGGCCTCCTCCTAGAGTTCCTCTATGGAATCCCATATCTGGTACCCAATCCTATCCATATCATCATCAATTAAGATATAAAAAAGGGTCTTCCTCTGTGCCTTATATTTCTTCCACACCCCGCCTATTTGTTCTGAACCCTTATCCTTTCTTTTGAATCCTATGTCAGGGACTGTAGATGGGCTAGGATGATTTCCTACACCATTTGTCTGATCTTGTTCTTCCTCACTATTGTCATGGCCTTCATTCTCTTCCAAGGACCCTGGTTTGTCTTCTAGATTCTTCCAATCACCCTCCTAGCCATTGATGATTAAGTACACGTCTTCTAGGGTCAACCGGTAACTGGTTGACAACTATTACTGAGTAGGATATTTTTTGGCTTAGACATATCGATGGTGCATGCCAGCTCTGAATAGTGCAATATCCTTGAATGCGATGACTAATTCCTCTGGTATGTGTGATGTGGTCTCCACTACCTTAGTAATGAGCTATAAATAGGTATAAAAGGTGGTTTTGTTGTCATTTTTTTGTCTCTTGATGGTGGTGTGCCACAATTTGGCATACCTAGAAGCCAAAGGGATGTGACCTGAAGTACACATACAATGGTAATATGCGGGTAGTTTCCACCCGACCAGTGCAATGAGAATTAACAACCATGCATAGTGAAATTCCACACCCTTCTCCTGGCCCTCCATCCAATCCTGTAAATTTAGTTAACTAAAAAGGTCGCCCAGTTCATCTCAATGCCTTCCTTAAATTTATCCGTTGCTGAAATTATTTTTGCTGGAACTTCGTCTCTGCGACATTTGTGTAACAATTTGTAGGATAAAACCTACGTTGTAAAACCTGAACTCCTTGTCACTGATGCTCTTCACATCCAGACCCCTTTTTCCTCTAAATGTGTCAAAATTTTCTTTCATGGCTTCAGAGAGGGCTCACTCTCCCATTTTCTGGAAAACTAATGAGGGGTCTTCTCCTGCTTTTCTAAACCCTATGATACATGCAATTAGCATAGTATCAATTAAGACTGGGGGATTGAGCCAGAGTGTCCCCCCATGAATGAAAATGAGTAACACCTTTCATAAGCAATAATCTTCGTACGTCATCCAAAATGTGGAATTTCGAACAACTTCAGTATCCCTTCTTTCTCTAAGCTTGATGCCCATTCCTATGGCCATACCAAAATTTCTCCTATGTCGAGGATTGTCTTTGTTCATAAATATTGATCCCTAGACAACTCAGGGAATTTTTGTGAATCAGTGATATCATGATCCATAGACTTTAGGTTGGCCACCTTCCTGAGCATGTCCTCATCGCTACTGACACTAGCCAGAACTAGTGCTATGGGCAGTGGGTACTTTGCATTCACTGGTATGTTTACTAGGGTTGCGCCATCCTTCCTTGGAGGTAAATAGTCCCTGTGAAAAAATTTGGTGGAGTCAAGCTTGAAGTTTTGGCCACATCCTCGACCTCTACATCTGCCATTGGTCATTTTAGTTGCTTCTTAGTTGTGTCAGACGACCCTCCCATTCTCAATAGTTCCATTCTAGTTGTGTGATGAACTCTTGTACTAATTCTATGTGTCTGTGCGGGTTGCATGATATCGCCTCTGGTATTTATTCTCTGTTCTGTCCCTCTTGCATGCAATAAATGACTTAGAGTTTGTTGAATTCTTTTTTTTTTGTTCTTTCATGCCAAGTATACCTATCTCATCCTCCCTTAACTGCCTTGTCCAATCCGTCGTCATGGTGGGTGAGTGGTTAAGTAAATTCTCTTTTATTTCCAAATCCATCTTAGGATTTTCCTTTTGTACCACTGATGTATTCATGATTTCCAATGACTTTTCCCATTTAATAATTATATGACACTTTTATGACCTATCACACTGGTGACCAAGATGTCATTTCCATGCCTTATGAATCTTAATGGCCTTTTTATTGCCAGACTGTGCATTGGGTACTTTTTGTGTCATCGATACCCTATGCAGTCGGTCTCATCCGTGTCTTGGTGCAGTGTGCTTTTTGTGTTTGATTATTATCCCTTCTGCACAAGTTATGGTACCTTGGTACTCAAAATACTTTTTTTTTTCTTTTTCCTATATATAATTTTTATGTGATTTTATTCCTTTTTCTACTTTTTATTTTTTTTTCCTTGTTTTTCTTTCTATTATGGTACAACTATTATAATACAGAGGTTATGGGGCAACCCAGATTACTACACAGGTTGTCGACTGTCTCTATAGAATTTTAGTTGTTTGTCCTATCAACTTCTTACTTGTAGTTCTGTAATCCCATAACACTATAGGGACTCGTAAGTCCCAATCGTCTCGCCCTACATTACATATATTTATCAAAGAATTATCCAACATTTTATTAAAGGCTTCCATTGTTCCATTGTCTTAAGGGTGATATGGTGTACTCTTTTTATGATGAATTTGAAAATCCTCAGTCAGTGCGGTAATTTTTTCTTTTCAGAAAGTGTGTACCTTGATCACTTAGTAATATGCATGAACATCGAAACCTCATCACTACATTCACAAACAAAAATTGTGTAGAAGTCTTCGCAGTATAATTAGTAATTGGTGTTGCGTGTGCCCACCTTGCTAGATATTATGTCGCAATGATGATGTACCTTTCCACTGATATTCTTTCTTGTGAATTGATTGGTCTAACAAAGTCAATAGACCATTTATCAAATGATTGCAGCGTAACCTGTGGATTTAACGAAATTTCATCTCTCCTAGATGGTTTTACCACTCTTTGAAATACATCACAAGACTGAAAATACTCCTTTGCATATTTGTGAAGCGTAGGCCACCAAAGCCCTATGCATAAAATATTCTGAGCCATTTCCCTTCCTACAAAGTTTCCTCCTGTAATCCCATCATGCGATTATTTAAGTATAATCAGTCTTTCATGTTCTAGTACACAATATCTCAATATCCCATCTGCACCTAACTTATATAAATTCCCGACAATCAACTGGTAATCTCCAACTTTTACTACCAATTGCTTCTTTTGCTCAACGGTCATCTCAGAGGGATCCATGACAGTACTTAGAAACTCCACAATATCCGAGAAGTAATCATCTACCAACCTTACTACAAATAATTGTGCATCTGGGAGGTTATCATCCAAATTAATTGCATCTTCTCCTGTCAATATGCACGATAAGTGATCTGGTCCTGCATTCAACTTCCCTTGTCTTACAATGACCTCAAAGTCATATTCCTAAAATAATAGTATCCATATACATATTCTTCCTCCTAATACAAGATTATTGATTAAGTAATTTAATGTAGAATAGTATGTATACATCTTGAAGTGGGACCCTAGTAAGTAGTGCTTGAACTTTTGTAGCGCATAGACCAATGCCAATCCTTCCTCTTTTGTATTTGTATAATTCGTTTATGATATTGACATGTTCCTACTTGCAAAAGTGATTGAATGATCTATGTCCCCTTCTCCAGGTTGTAACAACACTGCACCCAATGTTATAGATGATGCATCTACATGTAAATGGAACTCCTTGTTCCACTCTAGAAATATTAGAATTGGTGTAGTTACCAGTTTTTGTTTTCAAGTGTCCAGGCCCTTCTGGCAGTCCTCATTCCATTGGAACTTGGATTCCTTCTTCAGTAAATTTTCCATGGGTGTTGTAATCTGCACATATCCTTGGATAAAATTCCTGTAATAACTTGTATGACCCAACTTTTCCCTCAGCTGTCTAACTGATGTCATAGGTTCTAACTCAATAATATCTACAATTTTGGAAGGATCAACCAATAATCCTTATTTTCATGCTACATGTCTTAGAAGAATTCCAAATGGTACGCAAAAGATACACTTCTTTAAGTTCAACAAAATATGAAACTGTCTACATCAATATAACATGAGTCAAAGAACTTCTATATGATCCTATAGTAAAATGAACAATGTCCAATCATCCAAGTAAACTTCTGGGAATTTATGGATGAACTCCTTGAATGTTTCCACTACTATTCTAGAAAACACCACAGGGGAATTCTTCAATATGAATGGCATAATTGTATAATGATAACTTCCCCACTCCATCACAAATTTAGTCTTGTGTCTATCCTCCTATGTGATTCTTATATGATGGTACCTAGAGAATCCATCTGTAAAAGAATAAGTTTCTTGACCTCCTACATTTTCCAATACTTCATCCGTGAATGGTGTTGGGAATGTATCATGTAAGCATGAGTCATTCAATTTCCTCAGATCCATGCAGATCCTAATTCCTTCTATCTTATTTTCCTACATCACCATTGGGATAATCCACTCTGATTCTTCTATTGATTCAATGATACCTATGTCCAACATCCTTTCTATTTCAGCCTTGAACTTCTCTTTATACCTCATATTCAACCTGCAAGGTCTCTGTTAGATAGGCTTAGCTCTGGGTTTCAGTGGAATCTTCATCTTGCCTAAGTCTCCTACTATCCCAGTCATCTTTGAGAATGTTGTTGGGAATAAGTCCCAATATTCCCATAATAAGTCTGCAACCTTCTCAATTGTCTAATCTTTCCAATAATCTCCTATCTGTGCAAATTTAGGATTCTTTGATGTCACAATATTTACCTTCTTCGTCTTTATAGGTTGTGTGTATGAAACAGATGCAAGCTCTCTCCCTTCTACTACATGTGTGTCTTATTTCTCTAGTATTTGTACATTCATGGTATCCTCTTCCTTATTCTCTTCCTTCATTACGTTATATCATTCCAATAGTTTATGTACATTCATCATGTCTTTATGTGCACTACATACTAGTACTACCTCCATCGTCTCTACCTCCGAGAAGATGTTTGTTTGAATTTCCTTTAGTGTTTCATCTATATATGGAGATTCATGTTTGAATGTATATGATATTTCCAATATCTGAGTCAATTCCTCCCATCTTGTTGTCTCCCTGCGCGTCTCCAACTCTAAATAACAATTCTTAAGGACTGTTTCCAAGGTGTATATAAATTTGTGTGTCCACTCTATTTCCGGTAATGAATTCCATAAAGCCCTAAATGTTTCCACATGACCCACTGGGTCACTCTTTCCTGTGTACTTATATGCAATATATTCTCCCTTAGAGCCAAAATGTATCTTCTTTAGTTTACTGCACTATGACTAGTCTTTTACCCCATCTCTGTGTGAAGCCCACCATCTAACTGGAGTCACCTTTACAGAGAAATCTAGTGCCAACAACCTCTGTTGTATGAGTACATGTAAATCAAATGGTTTTATAAACATGCATATATTAGTTATTTCATTGTACCTGGGTGGGTCACATATCTTTATTCCAATCCAGCGCAAGGATTGGTTGATACGTTCACATCGTCTAGTTGACACTTCATGCATCCTTTGCTGAAAATTCTTGAACTGGATTTCGAATATGATGCACACGAACTAATACTTCTCCAACACAACAAACCATCCATTATCAGGTCCACATATTCCTCCATATGCACAGTTGGATTATATAAGTTTCCAATGTCATTACCTTTGGCTGGCTCAATGTATGTCTTTCCTTCTGATGGGTCTAAGGGCGCAGTAACTTTTAGATTCCCAACCTCGAATATCATCTCCATCCTTTTTAAGTTAATCATTAATTGGTTATCGAAATCTCATTCTAGTCCCATCAGTGTTGGATATGGTTGACTGTCATCGATGATATCAATAACTTCAAAGTATTCCCTGTTGTGTACCCCATCTATGTTCATAGGTACTCATGTCAATATCCTAATTGAGACTATCTTATGCTGATTCAAGAGTCTTAACTGAACAGGGGACCATACTAGCTCGAGTTCGCCCATCATATCCCATGTATTCTTAGTTAGCACATTTAGATCAGATCCTAAGTCCAAAATAACATTATCCACATCATACTCTCCAATCTACGCATTGAACCTAAACTGTCTGTTGGTTTTCTTCCTGCGCAGTACTTGGCTTACCATTCTTTGTGCGACATGGGTTTATCTTACTTTTGTGTAGTGATCGAGCATGTCATATAATGTACTTATCATAGTTATATATTTCATTAGTTCTACACAAATCTTTAATAATTTTGTTAATGTACTTACCTAGGAAATTGGCTTCTCTGGCACAACCTGATCTTCTATACGAGGAAACAATGATGTTGACGCTCCCCATCCTGTCCAAGTATTTATTTTCCTACACTCTGATATGTCTCTTTATCCTACTGTGGATTGAATGATGGTATAAGACCTGTTGACTTTCTTACCCAGTGCTCTATCTAGTTTCCTTGATTCGCCATATCAGTTCGTGTTCTAGCTCCTCCACGTGTAACAACTGCAACTTTTGGTCCTTCATTGTGTTTTTCGGCTGATATCATCTGCACATTCTGATTCATATTCTGGTTTGGTTTTCCTCTAGCCTACCACTTTGCAACTAGTTGGGGACAACCTTCTATCGAGTGATCTAGTGCTCTGCAATATGTGCACATCGTACATGGATTTCAGTAATCATAATTCAATTGTCCAGGTTGATTACAGCTATAAAAGATAATCAGTTTGCATCCTACTCTACCAAAATTCCCTCTACCCCATCCTCTATCAAAGTTTCCTATGTTCCTCTGATTGAAACCTCTCTATACTACGCACCCCCCCTTCTGCAGAAGAATTCTCTTCTTGGATATGGTACATATCTGATGTTTGCTCCCTTAGTAGGTGGAACGTGTGACATTCCTTCTCTATATGTCCTACCAACTTACAAAAAATTGCAAAACAAGTTCTTTGGTGTACTCTGATACTTTTGTAGCAATAGACACTCAGTGGGGTGATGGCCCCATTTCTTACATATCTCACAATATCCTCCCCATGGTAGTGAATTTTGCGCCCCAGCTACCAAATACTACACGAATGATCGGCATTCATCCCCTCTGTCTTACATTTGGTACACCAAACTTGTTCTTGTTTCTCTCTTCCTTTGGTAAGCTTTACCATATCAATTGTTAATGAATCCAACTATGTATGAACTTGTGCCATTCCTCCAATATCTCACGACGACGATGCCTCTAGTTTCATTGCAATTTCCAGAGCCTTGGGCTACGATATAATATTTTGTTTAATTAGGGACCTTATAATGTGTTCGAGAAGTCTGGTAATAAACCAATCTTGATGTTGTTGGTTTGTAATTTGGAAAGTGAATCTCCCCATAACATCCTTGAATCGTTGATTGAAATCCCATACAGACTCTGTTTGTACCTATTTGATCTCTTTCATTTCTATGATGTATTTTGACTCTAACTTTGTCTTTTTAAACTCCTTTAGTAGAGATTTCTTTATCTATACCAAGGTCTTATCCTGCCCTGTAGACGTAGTACTCTATAACTTCATATACCATACTAGTGCACGCCCTCAAAATGTTGTTGCTAATTGCACAATCTTCACATCCTCATAGTGTATATTCTTAGAGGACCACATTGTTTCACACATAAAAAAGTGTTGTTCTAGGTCTTCTGACCACACTCCCTTGAATTTAGGAAGCCTAAGAGTATTATCTAGTCCCTCCATGTTATCTTGTGTAGTCCCTCATCTTGGTGATGCTAGTGGACAATGATTCTGACATTGACTCTCTACAGTTCTCCCACTATTCTGACTACTACTACTCTATACTCCTCCACTAATTATGATGGATTTTGACAGGTCTTCAAATGTTATCTATTATTTTGGTGATTCACATGGGGTCATGGATTTAAAATAGGATCCTGTCTGAGTGGGACTTACTAGATTTTTTTTTACTAGATTATACTAAAACCCCTCTTCTTCTCCTCCTACATATTGTATCTCTACAATTCAGACTAGTGGAAACAGTTCTATTTCCTTTGGATCGCTATTCTTCTCTTCTCTCCCAACCCAAGTCTTTTTCCTCTTGTACCTCCTTCCTCTGCGCAACTCTCTAAAATCATACTCTTCCTCTGGTATACTTTTGCCTTGCGTCCACATTCCTTTCCTTTATTGTTCATTGCTTCCTTTCTCTCAAACGATCCTCCTATCATCCTCTAGCTCCCCCTATGTGTGAAAATCCCTTTTAGCTATCATACTTCATTATAATCATGTGTTTTTCACATAACAATATTTTTATCCACGTATTTAATGATTTCAAGAACCTCCCGTATAGACCTTTGAAAAATCACTTTCTGCAACATTGTATGATTGAATGAAATCTACTGCAAATTCGGTAACATAACCCCCTAGTTCACTATCTAACCAAAATTAAACTTCTCGAGTATTTGGGTTACTTACCGAATTCAACTTTCTGATCAATTCAAAAGTCAAATTCTTCGGCGCTACTGCACTAAACATTCCCGTTTTTTCTACCAACCTCTCTAGTCACTCTGTCATCATTTTTGGAAATTCGTCAAAGAAAATTTCATGTATATCCATGAACACATACCTTTTCATCCATTTCTTTTCACTCATCTAAGGGTTCCTGTTATCTTGTCACACAAATTCTTGTTCTTTTCGTTCTAACCAGTCTGTCATCTCATTTTTAGTTAGCCTCCAAAACATTCCCTTAATCACAATTTCCCAATCCCGATAACAAAACCATTTGTTGGATTAAAATGGTATGTATATGGGTTGTAAGACCCAAGTTTCAGTTTACCTATGACCAAAAAACCCACCAGACACTAGACCTTTCGGCATCACCTAATTGAACATATGAAGTCTCACCCGAGGTATCTATTGGGACTGCAAGAACCAAAGTTTTGCACTAGTAAGGGAAAGGGGGGAAGATGATTGATTCATTATGACTTGTTATATTTATGTTGGCTATTCATATCTGGTTAGTATTAATTTCTATGATTCATATTCCTCTCCTTAACATATTCCTGATTATTACAGAGATCCTTCGCAGTCATAGTCATGAATATTGCTCCATAAGTAATCCATAAACAAAGTCTAGTCTACGAAGCATAACAACATAATTCATAAGCACTCATATAAAAGTAAATAACACAAGACATAATATCATCTCTAAACTCTCTCTTTATTCATCTTTCATCTTTCCAACTAACTATTACATTCATGACTCTTGCATAATATTTATCTACCTCTTGCTCAGCTCCTCTAATCTCCCAACATGTTATATAATTATTGTTGATATTATGGTAGCTGTAGGAGGTATTAACCTCCACTAGTAACCTTTGACGAGAATAGAATATTTTGGGACGCAAGAGAAACCCTAAATCCTTGGACAATAACCCTAGAAGACAAGTCATCTTAATAGAATAATTTATATTGAGTTATTAGCCCCTAGGAAGAGAAGTCGGCCCAACCAGTCAAGATGGAGAAGTATAAATAGAGGGAGCTAGATCTCATTTGATATAGTCACTCACAATTGCATAAGACCAGTTGTGCACAGGTTTGGAGAGGATTTGCAGTTGTAGCTGCTGCAGCTTCTATTATGGTTTCTGTCTTGGAATTTGTTCTTGGTATTTGGTTATCTTTGCTTGGTGTGCTAGCCTTGTTTGGATATTGATTTTCTACCAGAATGCTTCTCTCTGTTGAGGTTAAGGTGCTCAGGGGTGGGATTTGTGCCTATGCTTGGGTGACAATATTGTTATATTGTCTATGGTTAAATGAGCACACCCATTTTTCTAACAGATTATGGGCCCAAACTTCCTTCAATCAGTCTAACCACTGGAAGGAAGCTAAGACATAATATTATCAAGCTCATTGAATAACTTTCTCTAAGGTTTGTAGCAAGTGCAGTTACTAAAGCACTGTTGCTAGGGTTACTAGCAGGTGCAACTGCAAACCCTAAAAACCCTTTACCAACACCTTATGATGGAATACCTTACTCAAGGAGAGGATATTCTAGTGTGCCTTAGTCCAACACACCCATTGGCACTCTCAGAAGGAAAAAATGTCAATATTGAGATTTTGGGTCAAAGTTAATGTCTGACCAGTCAAAATCAATGTTTGACCAGTCAAATTAAAATTTTGACCAGCTATCATTCAACAAAAGTCATGAATGAAAATACAGATCATCTACACTATTCAGCTCTTACAAGAAATCCTAAAGATGACATGTGGATAATTGATAGTGGAGATTCCATGCATATGACAAGAGACCAGGTCATCTTGTCATTGATAGAATTTCCTTAGATCTATTATTGCTACTTGAGAGTGGAGATTCCATGCATATGACAAGGGACAATAGAACTGTTACATCCATTAGTATAAGTGCTTCCCAACAACTTGTAAAGAGTTCCACACTGAACTCCCCTCATCAACACCATTGCTCCTTGTACCATCTTGCAAGTGTTATTTTCAAATACAATTTTCACTCCTGTATCATCCAACTTGCTTATAGATATTAGTCTCCTCGCTTGTTTTGGAATGTGTAGAACCCCAGGGAGAGTTCTAATCCTTCCATATTTTAGCAACAACTTAACCCTTCCATGTCCCAAGATTTTGGTTGTCGAGTCATCTCCTAGGAATACATCACCACCATCGTATTTTTCATATTCAAAGAACTACTCTCTGTGAGGAGTCATATGGTATGACGCACCAGAGTTGATCAACCATACATCATGATCTGCATGTGTAGTTGTAGATTCCAGGTAAACAACACCTCCTTCTTCAATGGAGGTTTTCGCCTCTGTGGAAGAGTTACTATCAGATCCCTTTGGTTTATCAACCTTCTTAGACTTGCAATATTTCTTATAATGCCATGTTTTACCGCACTTCCAACATTTCCTCAAATATTTTCCTGGAGACTTAGATCAACCTATAGATTTAGATCTCCACCCAGAAGACTTACCAGGGTTCTTGTCTTGGGTATGCCCTCTTATAAATAAAGCATCTGTGTTGTGACCATCCATGCTTTTTTGCCTCATTTCTTCAGATAAAAAGGATGCAACTACATCCTCATACTTCAATGTAGATTGAGTGGTACTACCTATTGCTATAACCAGATTATCCCAAGAGTCTGGCAAAGAACATAACCAAGTAATACACTTATCTTCTTCTGCAATCGTAATATTAACATAGCCAAGTTGACTTACCAAAGTATTAAAGACATTTAGATGTTCTGTCACAGAATCTCCATCTTCCATCCTAAGATTATACAACTTCTTTCGAAGAAACAACTTGTTTACCAGGGACTCTGATTGATACAAATTCCCCAACTTATCCCATAGTTCCTTGGATGTATATTCTCCTGAGACATCCAACAACACCGAATCTGCTAAGCAGAGTCGAATAGTACTCCTTGCTCTTCTGTTCAACTTCTCCCAATCTTCCTTTGACATACTAGTAGGTGTTGTACTGGTAGTTTGTGTACTGGTAGGTTGTGTACCAGTAGCATGTGTGCTAGTAGACAGTGTACTAGTAGGTTGTGTACTAGGATCCACATCGATCCATTGTTCTTTGTCTGTAATAAGGTCCTCCATTTTTAGCTTCCATAGATCAAAGTTTTTACCGTTGAACTTCTCTATCTTGATTCTAGAAGAACTTGTCATTCCTCTTTCTACACTCAAATCACCACTACAAAATCTCCCACTAAACCCAGGTTTATCACAGACCCAAGATAAAATTGATCTATCAAGACTGAGCCAAAACCTCAACAACAAAGGCATCCCTCTGAAGCTAAAAACAAGATCTGATACCACATGTAAGTTTTAAACTTGTGAAGTAAAGCAATGCATATAGATTCTTAAGAAAAACATAATTTAATCAATGGCTCATTCACATAGTACACATAGATTTATACCGAAAACCCTCAACCGAGAAAACCTTTCTTATATTCATTATATCGAATTTCACCATTCACCATTCACCATACAATATATACAATGTTTTTAGGTATTCCGTAGATACCAAAACCCTAATCCCTTAATCCGGGATTAATTTACAAAACTGCTAAAAATAGAAAAAACCGCCCAAAAAAAATTTCGGGGCGCTGCCTCGAATGCTGCGCGTAACCAGGGGGGGGCATACGTGCCCCCCCCTGGGACCCCCCTAGGAAAGCACCCAATGCACATGGCACAAATAGAGCACTAGTGCGAGGGATTGTCAGACGCAGTTATCATATCTGATGCACCCACACACACACATGCAAAGAATATAACACATACCCAACATCATGCACTATTACTTGGGACTAGAAGTATGGCATAAGCGTGGTGAAATATTCCTTGGACAAGGAAAGTATGCAGTAAATATATTTCAGAAATTTGGAATGATGGACTGCAAATCCATGGCCACCCCTATGAACATAGGTATAAGAAAAGTAAGAGACTCAGATTATGATCCAGTAGACCCATCCCTATATCGAAAATTGATTGGGTCATTAATGTATCTAGTGAATACTCAACCAAATATTTGCTTTGCTATAAACACCTTAATCCAGTTCCAGGTGGAACCTAGACATGTGCATTGGATAGCTGCAAAGCATGTTCTAAGATATATTTATGGTACGCTAAACTATGGTTTAAGATACACATCATCTAGTGATATACATATTTATGGATTACATATTCAAATTGGGAAGGGAGTGCAAAATACAAAAGGATTACTTTACGGATGTGTTTCAGTATAGGCTCTGTTATGATATCATGGGCCAGTAGAAAACAAAAGTTTGTCACACTCAACACAACAGAAGAAAAATATTTCGCATCATGTGAGGCATGTATCGAAGCAGTATGGCTGAGGAAGATGATTTCTGGATTATTTGATCATGTACCATATTCGACCGTAATATACTGTGACGATCAAAGTTGTATAAGGCTATCAGAACACCCAGTGTTTCGTGACTGATCGAAACATATTGAGATCAAATACTAATTTATTCGTGATAAATTCTAGGAAGGAGAAGTGAAACTCCAGTATATCTCCACAGATAAGCAGGTAGCAAATATTCTAACAAAGCCTTTGTCCAGGATAAAGTTTGCATACTTACAGGACAAGATGGGTCTTGTGGAGATAACTCCCTTAGATTAAAGGGAAGATATGGATCCCCATGTTGGGAGGGAGCATTGATACATATTATTGATTCATGGGAAATCATTTTCCAGTTTGTAAAATGGTCCAAGTTGGAAAGTTCCTTTCTAGTTCGGAAAGTGGTTCGCGATTTCTGACAGACATGCATTTTCCAATTTGGAAAATGGTCCAGAAAATACATTCATTTTCATAATGAAAATGGTTCGATAGATTGATGATGTACCATAGAAAAAAATTTCCCTTGTGGCCAATGTGGGGGAATGGTACATGACAGTCATTCTTATAGGTATTCACTCTCAGTAGTGGTCAATTATAATGTTCCTCCTCCCCGGGAAGTCATTCTTTCGAATTTCACAGTTATGAGTAGTTTTGAAGAATGGTTCATTTTGTAGGTTGTTGTGGGATAGTCATTTTCTTAGGAAATGGTCTCGACAACCATTCCCTATGGAAGACTCATTCTCTCCAAGTTTCACTATGATTAGTGTCGGAGGAATGGATCAATTAGGTGAATGGTATAGGTTCAGGTTCAACAATCAGGGACATGCATTCCCTAGGGAAGACTCATTCTCTCTAGGTTGCACTATGATTAGTGCCAAAGGAATGTCCCTGTTAGGTGAATGGTCCAGGCTCATAAATCATGGACAACTATTCTTCTATGCTTGGGAAGAATAGTCCATATAGCCCATGGATGATATTTTACCTTTTGAGGGTAGATGCTCTTCCAGATCTCACATATGTGAGTGGAAGAATGGCCCAGATGACTCAGTTTGTATCATGATATTGTTTATGCATATTGATATTAGATGATATGATTGTTGTAGATACTGTGTGTCTCTTAAAAGTATTTGTATGCTACTGTGGTGGATGTGATTCACTGATAGTGACTGTGTGTCATTGGTTAGTAGCAGTGTGCTACTGAGAGTGTTTGTGTACCATTGGATAGTAGTTGTATACTACTATGAATATACATAGTTGTGTTCTATTAAATAGTGATGATGCTACCAGTTGAATGGTCTGTTTGTGCTCAATACCATTGCCTTTAACACCTCCCTAGCTAGGAGGGAGTGTTGATATTATGGTATCTACGAGAGGTATTAACCTCCACTGGTAACCTTTTATGAGGCTAGAATATTCCGAGAAGAAAGAGAAACCCTAAAGACTTGGACAATAACCCTAGAAGACAAGTCGACTTAATAGAATAATTTATATTGAGTTATTAGCCCCCAGGAAGAGAAGTCGGCTCAGCCAGTCAAAATGGAGCAGTATAAATAGAGGGAGATAGAGATCATTTGACACACACTCACTCACAAATGCATAAGACTAGTTGTGTGTAATTTTGGAGACGAGTTGCAGCTGCAACTACTCCAAATTGTATTTCAGTTTCTGGATTGGACTTTTTGCTTGGTATTTGGTTATCTTTGCTTGGTTCCCTAGCCTCAGTTGGATATTTATTTGACACCACGGTTCTTCTCTTTTTCAAGGTTAAGGTGCTCAGGGTTGGCCTTTGGTCCTATGGTTGGGTGAAAATATTGCTATATTGTCTGTGGTTAAATGAGCACACCCATTTTTCTAACATTTATACCCCAAAATCTAGGGATAAAACCCTAGTATATCCCAAAAATAGCCCATTTATAGTGCATGGCCAACTTAGTTAACTGGTTATCCTATTTATTTATTATGTCTTTCGATATTCATGAATATTTTATGTTGTTCTTCTATTTATGGAATGTTTTGTTGTTGCGCTTTATTCTCTTTCTCTCTTTCTTTGTTCTTCTATATATGCAATGTCTTCTACACACTTTCTTCCTTTTGCACACTGTCCTTTGGGTTGTGTCTTAGATGTGTGCTACTTTCCTTCCTCTGTGCACTTTCCTTATACTTAGGTTTTTCTTCTAATATTGCATGAAAAAATCCCTGTCCAATAGATTTCGTGTGACTGTGCACACAACCCACATATTTTGTTCGCTCACTATAAAAATCTTCTCTAACAATGGTATTAGAACAACTTTGTTACTTCTAAGGAATTATTGTCCCAAGATAACTTTGAAGTCATCCATCGGAAAAACCGTAAATTTTACATGTCGTTTCCAATCATATAAATGTACATGGACTAGTGAGGCAACTTTCGTTGCCTTCTTTTCCTTAGAATTCACCGCTTTCAATTCTATCTTACTAGTTGTGATTTTGAGCCCAATATCCTTAGACAATTCTGCTCGCGGAAAATTGTGCGAAGCACCTATGTCAACAAGTGCTTGAAATTCTCTGCCATTGATGAGCATGTCAACGAAGGACAATTAATGCATCCTCTTTCCTTGTCCATTCAATGCACCGATTCTTTTTCTTCCCAAAGAACCTTTCCATGCCTCATGTGTCTCATCGAATGAAAAATAAAAATCTTCATAACTCAATGGCCCCTTCCGTCTGCAACTTCTGGTAGACTTCGTGTGATTTTGTCCAGCTCATCCCATATGTAAGAGGACATTATTTGAATTCCTCTTAGGTTGTGGAAGAGTTTCTAATCCATCCTCCCTTGGACTGTCCACAACCTGTTGTGGTATGTCATCATCATTCGTCTATAACTTTCCCTTTCGCAGACCTGTGTGGAACAAAAAACCTTTAAATGAATCCAACCTTGTTAATTTCAACTTCTCTTGGCTCTCCATGGTGGAGCTCATTTAACAATCAACAAAATATGTCTTTATGTTTTGCTATGATACCACCTACCATGCCAATGAAGAGATCAATTTTATTACATATGTCCAACATTCTCAATAGCATGTGACATCGATGCTTTTCGACTTGGCGGTGAGGCCATGCCGATATACTCATCCCGGACTATGAATTCGCTTTGTTTCATTTATCACTTAAGTTATGTTTTCATATTTATACTTACTAGAACATTCCAACAAGTAAAGAGAACATTCATACACAGTAAAAAGAAATGTGCAAGTAGGTGACCAAATTGGCCTAAAATCCAAGTGCTTTTTATTCATAAGAACAACAGTGTGTCAAACCTCTAGATCATTCTAGACGAAAAAAGTTTACAAGGGATATTTCGCTCAGTCTATATAAAGAACATGTGAGAAAACACAAATACTCAACTTCGACGAGTCACCCAACGCCCTTCCTTTATTTATTTAGTCAGAAGTGTGAACGGACTCGTCTCCATCATGCTTCATCTTTGTGACCCTGGGATTCTCTTCTTAACTCTTTCGTCCCCCTCTTCAATTGTGAACTTGTCTCTTGAATTTCGACTTTCCTCCCCTCAAATTCTCTTCTTCGTCGTTCCTTATAGGCTCCCATCCTAAGATGCTGCATTCCCTTGCTTGGAGACGACACATCCATATTGGGATTTTTTCCACATTTGTTTTGGGCCAACTTGCCTAAGGGGTGTGCATACCTTAGGTGAGTTAGATGACTCACCCAATTTCACCCACTTTTCCCCTAGTGGACTCTCCATTTCTGTTTGGGCACCCAATTCGTGCCTTGATGGATCATCCAACTTCCTTGCTTGGCTAGTGTCTGTTGTATGTCTCCTCGGTCACTCCTCTTGGCGTGTCAGGTGCCCAAGACGTCTGAGCTTTCCCAATATAGGTTTCCTTTGTATATTGGTTGGACCAAGAGTCATATTCACCCGTCTATTCCATGGTTTTGTTAAGGTCAAGTGTATTATGGGATGAATTCTTATTCTTCTTTCCCGAGGTCTTACATTTTCCATCTAGGAGCATCGAAAGAATAAAAGGACCAATAGATAAAAAAATTCTTTCTCAATTGTAATTATGAAATAGTTTGATTTTCTAATTAGTAATAGTGTTAGATATTATTGGTGTTAGGAAAAACAAGACCGTGGAGCAATAAAATAAAACAAATGTAGAAACAAAACACAAAAGACACACAATACAAGAGAGACACAGATTTACGTGGTTCACCCAGTGTAGGCTACATCCACCAGAGAAATTGCCAGGTCCTCTGCACTCCCCCCTCTACACTCCCCCGCGTGGAAGAGTGTACATACTTCTGGGGTGTAAATACTTCATGGGGTATAAACACGACTGAAATTAAAAGACCTATAAATCAGGAAGATAATCAAGCTCCACAACCAACAATCTCCCACTTGGATATTGATCTCAACAACTCCACCGCTGCTGTATATGTTGGATTCTGAACCTTCTTGGACCTAGAAAATTTCTCATTTTCATCTTCATTCTTGAAGACCAACTGAAACTGAGAAAGAACTCAGTTTCTCCCTGGTTACTCCCTTTGTTAACATGTCTACAGGATTCTGGCTAGTGTGTATCTTTTCCAGCTTCAATTGTCCATCTTCCAAGGCGGATCGTATGAAGTGGTA
>ML784222.1:96133-119682 GCA_009831015.1 Picea engelmannii | reverse complement strand
ATATATATATATATATATATATATATATATATAAGAATGTAACCAAAAGAAACATCACATCAATAACACAATACACCAATATTTACATGGAAACCCAAATGGGAGAAAAAAATGGAATACTTTCTTATATATATCAATAATTCATTCATGGGAAGCACCAACTTCCAAATTTTCTAGCTGCAACTGGAAGGAAGATTCAACCCCATATTCTTAGGCTCCAACCTGAAGGAAGACACAAATCCTTGAATTCTCTGGCTCCAACCATAATGAGGCTACAACCTCTTGGGTTCTTTGGCTCTAGTCAGAAGTTGGCTACAACCACTTAGTTCTCAGGCTCCAACCTGAAGGAAGCTCTGACTCCCTGATTCTCCGGATCCAGCTGGAAGGAGGATACAACCCCCTTTGCTTTCCTCATCCTTCCACCTAGAATTATAAGTGTACACCAAGTGTCACTACCACAATCACTCCCACTGTCATTAACACTATCACTGTCACTGTCACTGTCATCGATCCCCGTCACAACAAATTTTCCAACCAATAACTATCTCATCCACTAAAATAAATCCACTCACATCTTCATGCAACTCATTCCAATATCACCAAGAGAATATCTCAAAAAATATGATCCACATCACCAACACATGCCTCTACCATGCATGTACCAAGATCACCAACATACCATCATAATATATCTGTCTCAACCATGTACCAAAGCATGTACCAAACCATCAACATGTACCATACCAAGAATCAACTATGTACTACAACCTGTACCAAAACAAGTGCATCAACGATACACCAACACCTATACCAAATCGTGCATCAACCATGCACCAACACCTGCACCAAACCATGCATCAACCATGCACCTCAACCTATACCAAACTATGCATCAACCATGCACCTCAACATGTACCATTTGCCTCAACCATCAACCATGTATACCAAGTAACAATCATGTACCATACCATGTATTAACAATTTAGATCAACGCATGTACCATACCATGTACCATATACCATATACCATGTAGTAACCATGCACCATAACATGTGTCTCAACAATATATCATATCATTCTCAATCATTCCATGTACCATAACATAAGCCTYGTGAATATTCAAATATCACAAATATGTGCCTCTAACAATGAACCATAACAACCATATACCAAGTACCAAGAATGTGTCTCAAGCATGTAACAATATCACCTCAACCATGCACCATCAAGGGCCTCCAAGACATGCCTTAAGCATGTGCCATATCATCTAGGATACAAGCCTCAAACAAATGGATAAATGACATACCTTTACCCATGAATACCTGAAGCATACCATCTAAGAATGTTCTGTACCATCAAACCTTTCTGCAACTCAACCATACCTTCTTTTTCAAAATTTTCCTCAGATGCATGACTTGTCCTCTACCAGCTTGCATATGTATGCAACATATCCTCTTGCAGCCTGTGTATGTACATTACCTATCCTCTTCCAGCCTGCATACAACCTCAAAAAACTAGGGTTTCCATTTTTCTATAAATCCAAAACTTTTGGTCCTTCATGCCTTTGCTTCCTCAGAAAAATGTCACCACTTCAACCTCAGATTCACCAATAGATTTACTAAAAGATATACCATAACACTCATAATATAGATATTCAATGTAAGTGTGTGTGTATAAATGAGAGACTCTTGAGGTGTATTTATACATGTGCTAGGTAACCTCTTTCATTATTTTATGGGTTTTTTGTTACAACCACTTTACCCTTTCACCAAGACTTTTAACCAACTGGGGGATTCTTGACCACTCTTCGAGGCTTCCAACTTCACAAGGACATATCTCCCTAACTGTGAGGAACTACGTGGTGTTCCACATATAACTGAAAATGACATGATATGTACTATCCATATATAATAGTATTACCTACAATTATATTGTCCTTCATGTAATTATTCCTTAAACAAATTCGGGTCCCATAACTACACCTTTGAGGATACATGTAGACTACATCAAATGTACCCAACTAACTCACCATCAATATCTATCATACAAATTTCAATCAATTGTCCAACATCTTTGGACCTATCCAGGGGTTGAAATCAATATCTAAGGGTTGACATCAATCTCCAAGATCACTCTCTAAGGGCTGACATCAATGATAACCAACTGTCCAAACCAATTGTCCAACAATATCCCCCTTTGGCATTGATGGAAACACTTAGACATGGAAAAAATCATGCTCATGCTCTGCCTATGATCATCACTCCTCATCAATGTTTATATCTATCCCCTTTTGACATCAATGACAAAGGGTATCTACCCTTGGGTTTGCTCCCCTATCTTTATGTATTCGTTATTTCTCTCTCTTCCTCCTCGACCAAAGGTTAACTCCCCCTATCAATATGTATCCCCCTGAAACTATACCTTCTCTAACCAATCATAGGCAAAATAATAACTCCCCCTGTGGGTATGTCTCCCCATGTATGCATGCTATTGATCTTCCTTTTTGGATCTCTCTCTCTGATGATCTGCAATAGGTAGAAATACTTGTGAAATGTTTCCTTTCCTCTCTTCCAATGCTACTCATTTTCCATTGGTGCTTCCTCATGTAATTCACTGATATATATATAAAACATTAAAAAATTGACTTCTTCAATCACTTGTCATGTTCACTTGACCATGTTTTCGAATGATTTTGTTCTGATGATATAGCTTATGCTTACAATTTCGATTATTTGGGTTGGTTTTCATTGATGTCAACCCTTGAAGAAAGTTTGGTAGTGAATTCTGGTAGCACAAAGGTTTCAGTAATGGACCCAAGTTTGTTTGATGTATAATGGTATGAGTTTTAATATATTTGAAGGTAAGACTATTATGGATGGATAATACATTTCATGTCATTTCTAGTGGTATGTGGAACATCACATAACTCACGGTTAGAGAGTTATGGCCATGTGAAGTTGGAGAACTCTCATGAGTCATCTAGAAGCCCCAAAAGGTAAAAGTAGTAAAAGTGGTTGCAAAGAAGAAATTATTTAAATAATAAAGTGAAGTGATTAGTGTACTATAAGTCAAAGTGGATACACAATAAATTATTTAAATAATAAAGTTAATGGAGAAATTAGTAAGTGGTCAAGTGGTTAGAAGTGGGTTAGCCCTAAAATAAGGAAAGTGGTTTAAGAGATTTTAGATGGTAAATAATAAAGTAAAGTGATGAGTGTACTATAAGTCAAAGTGGATACAAAATAAATTATTTAAATAATAAATTTAATGGATAAATTACTAAGTGGACAAGTGGTTAGAAGTGGGTTAAGATGGTTAAACAGTAGCCCCTTGAGGAAGCTACATGAAAGTATAAATAAGGGGCAAGACTCTCTCATTTTAATCACACTTGAGCATATTGAATATATACAAGTGACTTAGGTAAAAAAAGGATATCTAAGCCAAATTTCAGAGGGAAGGTGAAGTAAACAAGGTCGAAATTCAAGGGAGGATAAATTATTTTGATGATGCTTTCTAAGGTATGTTGTTTACAAGTGATCTCACCATTTTCACAATAATTTTTTTTCTGGAATGATTTAGATAGTGAAATTGGGATTTCATTGAGGAAACATATCCAAGTATCTATGATAAAAATTTAATCTTGTGGGTCGTTTTATTTTTGGAGTTCCACTCTGTGGAAAATAGGGTTTGTAGCTAGTCTTGAAACTAGTCTAAAACAAGTGTTTTAGGTAAAAATGTCATAACTTCTTCATAACAGATCCAAATTCAGTAAGACCAAATGTATTGGTTAGAGTACATTTTTTAGTATTCTTTGTACCATTTTCATATCCATAAAAAAATATTCCATGTGGGGCATGCTCTACACATTCGCTCTCTAGAATAAGCTAGAATTCAACAAGGTATGTCATTGTTTCTATAACTCCTTTTCTGAGAGGTTCCAAGTAGTGAAACATAGAGGAATTGCATAAAATATACTTAACCAAATTGTATACTATTTTCATATCTTTATTCATTACAGGTACATGGTTATGATTATTTCAAGTTAGGTTTGTTGACTAATCCAAAATTAGTCATGTGAGACTAAAGTAAAGTTTGATGAAAATGCTAATCTCCTTTTGTTAAAGTTAAGGAAGGTTTGCGGGTATTTGATCATATACACCAGGTCTATTACAGAGTTAAAAATCAGATTTGGATGATGAAATTGATGAGGGATTTTGGTTGAGGTACATGTTGGGTACATGGTTGAGACAAGTAGTTGATGAGTTGGCACATACATGAGGTGTATAGCTGATGATGTTGGTACATATTGATGAGTCATAGTTTATATGTATTTGATGCATGATTGTTACATATTTGGGGCATGGTTGATGTACTCATTGATGGTACAGGTTGAGGTACAATTTGGTACATGGTTGATGCACTTGTTTATGGTACAGGTTTACAACAGTATATCTCACAGTGATAGTGTGATAGTGGTTCCATCATTCTACTTGTATGTCAGAGACGTTGGATGGGGAAAGGACAGGTGGTTGTAGCCACCTTCCAATTGTAGCCAGAGAACATAGGGGGTTGTAGCCTCCTTCTAGTTGTAGACATAGAATTGGGGAATTGGAGCTTCCTTCGGGTTGTAGCCTAAGAAACTAGGGGGTTGAAGCCTCCTTCCATTTGCAGTTGGAAAACAAAGGAAGTTGGTGCTTCCAATGAATTTAATTCTTAAAGGCATAGAAGAAAAAGCATTGTGTGGTTTTCTACCTCTATGGTTTTCCAAGTAAAAACACTGGTGTATTGTGTATGTGTATGATTTCTCATTTGTTCATTGTTTATTTACTCTGCAACTATTGGATGATAATGATATTTTGATATAAAACTCGCATTTTATTACTAAAAATGATTAAATTTCTCTATTACTGATTCACCCCCCTTCTCAATAATCCAACAATTGGTATCAAAGTCAGTTCCTTCAAGAAACAGTTAATCACTAGAAGGAGATCATGGATTATTCTAAGAAAGGATTACCATTGTTTAATTGTCAGAATGGTTTAAAGTATGAGCTATGGAGTGGAAGGACGAAAGTATTTTTACAGGAATAAGGGTATTATATTTGGCTATCATTTGTTACAGGATATGATAGTTCAAAAAGGGAAAAGACTGCAGCCAAGTAGGAATTGAAGAAGAATAACAAAATAGAAATGGAATTTATCTAGGAAGGATTACCTAATCCGGTAAGAGAAAATGTTGGTAAATGTTCATCAACCAAAGAAATTTGGGATAAGTTACATGATATATATTCTTCACTCATCCCAGATTCAGAAAATGCCAAAGAAGATGCAGGTACAGATCAAGAAGAAATATGTTCACCATGTCAAACAGATTCCGAACATGAAGAGTACATAATCACCAGAGGTATGTTGTTTTGATTTAATTGTGAAAAACACAGACATATTAAAATCGAATGCCATGAAGGAAATGAGACAAATTTTTTTTTTGAAAAAGAAGACAATTATGAAGAATAATTGATCAGTGCTTTAGATGAACTAAGAAAAAAAAGAGAAGAAAACAAGTCACTTAAGAAAAAATTGATGAAACAAAAGGAAAGTTCTCACATTTTTTAAGAATCCCAACAGGTCATCAAGAACTTAAGAACTCAGCTAGAAGAAGCCAGAAAGATCGAAAAAAATCTTAAATATCAAAAGAAGTATTTGGAAGGCAACATAGAAGCACATAAGGAAGAAGAAAAAATGAAAGAAAATATATTGACATATCATCTTAAGGAAAGAACTAATGTTCTAAAACAGCCTGAGAAAGAGTTTGGTCAAGAAGAGAAAGGACTTGAAGAAGAAATAATCACATTAAAAATTCATCTTGAAGAAGAGAAAAGAACAGAAGAAGTCATGAAGTCTCAGATAATGAATAAAGAAGAAGAGGTTGAGAAGATTGAAGAAGAAGTTGTCACATTGAGAAGTAAAATCGTCAAGCTCAACAAGAACCTTGAAGAGACAGAAACATCCACATCAGTTATAGAGAATGAAGAGAAGAACTCTAGGTTGCTAGAAAATAAGAATGAAGAAAATAGAAAGAGTTATGCATAAGTACTCAAAGGAAGGAATCATGGTCAACTAGAATCTAAGAAAACTATTAAAGATACATCTTCAAGAAGACAATCCATGTCCAAGACGCAAAGAAGCTTCAATCATGATCATGATCAGTCAAGACAGAAATTCAGAAGGACTACACCACAAAGAAGATAATTTACTCCCAGGTATGCAAATTTATTTTATGGTCATTTTTTTTATTGTACTAATTTTGGACATAAGGTTACAAATTACAGGGATTATAAAAATGTTCAAGCAAGAAATGCTTATGTGGCCCCACATAACATTGAATGTTACAAATGTCATAACTATGGACACATAGCTAGTGATTGTAGAAGCATGATCGATACTTCCATGAAAGAGAATACTTATATCAGATATAAGAAAGTATGGATAAGAAAACATGAATAATAGGTGAACAAAGACCAGGTCCCTTAGATCGCAAGTTTGGCAATAAAACGAGATGAAGAAAATTCTACAGAGAAAAAGAAAAATGTCATATACATAAAGGTTTGGAAAATAACTTAAAGAAAATAAGGACGTGTAAAGAAAAGAGATTGTACTTTCAGGCATTGTAGTTAAAGATGAATCCACAGACAGAAAGAAAGAAGTTAGAGCTCAGAGAGTTGATGAATACACATCAGAGCAGGAATTGTTCTGAGCCATTTGGCTTAGAGACTCCCAGGTAACATGAATATTAGACAGGGGGATTCTATGTGATAGCTATGACAGACCAAAGAATCATCATTCGAGCAACTTGTAGAGTTTGAGTAGACAGATCCAGAGCAGTCAGTTAGTAGAAGTACAGTTTGATAGTTGTAGTTGTGAAGTATTCATGATAGTATAGTAATAAATGGGTCAACATTATCGACAATTGTATAGTAGAGTCTTGGACAATATGGATAGATATGGATTTTTAAGAACACTTAGTAGGTTTGGACAGATATATGACAGTGTACGAGAGCATGGATTCATAGATTGGTTCAGAGAGTGGTTTAGAGACAAAGGAACATTATGGATGTTAATTACACAAAAAATGGCTCGAACAATGATAATGGATTCCAAATTGAAAGATACTTTTTGGACACATGCAATGCTTACAACAATTCATATTCAAAACAGAGTAATGCTCATAAACAAAAATGACAAAAATCCCTACGAGCTATGGAAAGGAAGACCAACAAATGTGAAGCACTTCAAAATATTTGGAAGAAAATGCTACATCAAAAGAGAATATGGCAGAATGGGAAAGTTTGAATCTCATGTGGAAAAAGGAGTACTTGTTGGTTACTCAAGTACAAGGAAATAATACAAGTGTTACAATCTAAGATTGAACAAAGTTGTGGAAAGCATCAATGTAACAATTGATGAAACAAGTGGATGAAAATCAAAGGAAGAAGAAAATGAATCAGTGGAACAACTTTACGAAGAAGAATAAAAAGATGAAGAATAAGTAGAAGAGGAAGATGAAGAAGATTAAACAAAACTAGAAGAGAAAGTTCAACAAGTGCCTCCAAAGACACCTAGAAAATGAGTACAAAAGAATCATCCTTCAGATCAGATATCAGAAACAAGGATGCATGAGTTGAGACTAGAAGAAGAATCTGTTCACTAGAACAAATACATGTAACACTCTTATCTACGATTGAACCAAATAGTTTTGAAGAGGCCAACAAGGATGAATTTTGGAATAAGGCCATGGATGAAGAATTAGAGCAAATAGAGAAGAATGACACTTGGGAATTGGTTCCAAGACCAAAGAATAAGAATGTGATTGGCACAAAGTGGGTTTTCCGAAATAAATTGAATGAATATGGACATGTTACAAGGAACAAAGCTAGATTAGTATGTAAAATATACACACAGGTTGAAGGAATTGACTTTGAAGAGACATTTTCCCCAATTTACAGAATGGAAGCAATCTGATTGCTTTTATCTTATGCATGCTCCAAGAATATTAAATTGTATCAGATGGATGTGAAATCATATTTTCTAAATGGGGAACTTGAAGAAGAAGTCTACATCAAACAACCAAAAGGATTTCAGTTTCCATAGAATGCATATTACGTGTGAAAATTGAACAAGGCCGTTTATGGCCTAAAACAGGCTCCTAGAGCATGGTACTCTAGACAGGATAAATATCTACAACATGTAGGGTTTAGAAAAGGAAGTGTAGACATCAACCTCTACATCAAGGTAACTCAAGATAGTACTTTATTAATTGATGTTTATGTTTATGATATTATTTTTGGAAGTAATGATGACAGGTAAAGCTATAAATTTGCAAAGGATATGAAAAATGAATTTGAAATGTCATTACTTGGAGAACTATCCTTCTTTATCGGTCTTCAGATACATAAAAACAACTAGGGAATTTTTATTTCTCAAACCAAGTATATCATAGAATTGTTAAATAGGTTCAGAATGGAAGATTGCAAACGAGTTACCACTCCTATTAAACCCAGTTGCAAGTTGAGAAAATATGATGATTCAAAGTCTACAAACTAGAGGCAATACAGGTCAATGACTAGTAGCTTACTATATGTGACAACATCTAGACTAGATGTAATGTAAGCAGTTGGACATGTGGCACGATTTCAAGCAACACCAAAGGAATCACATGTATTAACAGTGAAGAGGATTTTCAGATATCTCAAAGGAACAAAAGAGTTTGGATTATGGTATCCAAAAGGAAAGGATCTATCACTTATTTCCTAAACAGATGCATATTGGGCAGGTTGCATTGATGATCGATGAAGCACCATTGGAGCAACGTTCTACTTGGGTGAGTGTTTAGTATCTTGGATAAGAAAGAAACAATCATCAATATCTTTATCTACATTCAAAGTAGAGTATATTCCAGTAGTAGCATGTTGTACACAGGTTCTATGGATGAAACAAAATTTGACAGATATATAGGTTGAGTATGATGAGCCCATTCCAATTTATTTTGATAATAAAAGAACTATTATTATCTCAAAGAACTCAGTGATGCACTATAAGACGAAGCACATTCCAATAAAGTATCACTTTCTATGGGAACAGGTTGTAGAGAAGAAAATCAGAGTTGAATATGTGGGCACAAAAGAACAAGTGGCAGACATCTTTACAAAACCGCTTCCAAGGGAAGCATTTGATTATTTTCGCCAGAGACTCGAAGTAATTTCTACTCCAAAATGAATGATTTTGAATTCTTATCTTATATGTCTTATATTTACACGAGGAAGCACCATAAAGAGGACAGTTCAGGTTGGGGGATTAGTTTCAGGAAGAGTTCAGTCAGGGGTAGTCTCCCCAAGGATAGTTCAGTTAGGGGGAGCAGCCCCAGATGGAAATATGCCTTTTCCATTGATGACAAAGTGGGAGAGATTGATCAGATGAAAAGGTAAATGCTTGGAGAAAGAGCACAGAGGCATGGTTCCAGGGGTAGTGATGGTCACAGGGGGAGCATGAGTGATATGAATTCAGTATTGCATCATAGAGTTTCCATCAATGCGTTGATTATTTGGTTTGGTTGGCATTGATGTCAACCCTTGAAGAAAGTCAGGTATTGAATTCTGATAGCACAAAGGTTTGGGTAATGGACCAAATTTTGTTTGATGTATAATGGTATTAGTTTTAATATATTTGAAGGTAATACTATTCTAGATGGATACCACATGGCATGCCATTTCCGGTGGTATGTGGAATGACACATAACTCCTCACGGTTAGAGAGTTATGGCCATGTGAAGTTGGAGAACCCTCATGAGTCATCTGGAAGCCCTAAAAAGTCAAAGTAGTCAAAGTGGTTTCAAAGAAGAAATTATTTAAATAATAAAGTGAAGTGATGAGTGTACTATAATTCAAAGTGGATACAAAATAAATTATTTAAATAATTAAGTTAATGGAGAAATAACTAAGTGGACAAGTGGTTAGAAGTGGGTTAGCCCTGAAATAAGGAAATTGGTTTAAGAGATTTTAGAAGGTAAATAATAAAGTGAGGTGATGAGTGTGCTATAAGTCAAATTGGATAAAAAATAAATTATTTAAATAATAAAGTTAATGGAGAAATTACTAAGTGTACAAGTGGTTAGAAGTCGGTTAGCCCTAAAATAAGGAAAGTGGTTTAAGAGATTTTAGAAGGTAAATAATAAAGTGAAGTGATGAGTGTACTATAAGTCAAAGTGGATACAAAATAAATTATTTAAATAATAAATTTAATGGAGAAATTACTAAGTGGACAAGTGGTTAGAAGTGCGTTAACCCTAAAATAACGAAAGTGGGTTAAGATGGTTAAAAGGTAACCCCTTGAGGAAGCTACATGAAAGTATAAATAAGAGGCAAGGCTCTCTCATTTTAATCACACTTGAGAATATTGAATATCTACAAGTGAATGAGGTAACAAAAGGATATCTAAGCCTAATTTCAAAGGGACGATGAAATAAAGAAGGTTGAAATTCAAGGGAGGATAAATTCTTTTGATGATGTTTTCTAAGGTATGTTATTTACAGGGCATGTCACCATTGTCGCAATAGCTTTTTTTCTAGAATGATTCTGATAGTGAAATTGGGAGGCCATTGAGGAAACATATCCAAGTATCTATGATAAAACGTCCATCTTTTGGGTCGTTTTATTTTTTATGTTACACTCCGTGGAAAATAGGGTTTGTGGTTAGTCCTGAACCTAGTCTAAAACATGCATTTCGGGTAAAAGCATCATAAATTATTCATAATACATCAAAATTCAGTAATACCAAATGTATTGGTTAGAGTACAATCTGTAGTATTTTGTGTACAATTTTTATATCCATACAACAAAGATTCTGTGCAGGGAAACACTCTACAATTTCACTCTATAGAATAAGCCAAAATTCAACAAGGTATGTCATTTTTGCTATAACTCCTTTTTTGAGAGGTTCCAAGTAGTAGCCTCCTTCTGGTTGTAGCCAAAGAATTGGGGAGTTGGAGCTTCCCTCAGGTTGTAGCCTGAGAAACTAGGGGGTTGGAGCCTCCTTCCAGTTGCAGCTGGAAAATAAAGGAAGTTGGTGCTTCCAATGAATGCAATTCTTTTAGACATATAAGAAAAAACATTATGTGGTTTTCTCCCACTTTGGGTTTCCACATAAAAACACTGGTGTATTGTGTATGTGTATGATTTCTCATTTTTTCATTGTTTATTTACTCTGCAACTATTGTATGATAATGTTACATTGATATAACACTTGCATTTTATGGTTAAAAAGAATTAAATTTCTATATTACTGATTCACCCCCCCTCTCAGTAATCCAACAAACAATTTATCTTTCCCTGTTTTGTTGTTCCTTTAACTGTTTTCCTTTCTATGACCAACTGATCCAAACTGATTCCAAATATTCCAATTGCAAATACACTTCTATGCATCTTCTCTGACCCATGCTTTATGTACCTGCTGAACATATCACGAATCAATCTATGTCCATATGCCACAAACTATCAATAACTCTTCTACTCAATTGTCCACAATGCTTACCCATATGTCACTTTACTATAAGACTGCAATTGATCATCACATATCAAATGTGTCCACTTCTCTGATCTATATGCTCATCAAAATCTACACGTCTTTAACAACCTGTGTACTGAAGATATCCCTACCTAATTACATACGTGCAATACAATCATAAACTTCTGCTATTTGACTTCTCTATATTTGTCTCTGTAAACACTTCATACTGGTTGAATGCTGGTTCTCTGATCTGTAGTGTCTAATGCATGGACTTCCCTTGTTCAACATACATATTTACTGGGAGTCTCCAAGCCAGATGGATCAAAACAATACCTTCTATGATATAGAGTAATCTTCTTCTTCATCTATGGAGTCACCATATCTCTAAACTCAAAATTCTTCCTTTTTTCATGTGGATTGATTATGCACTATAATTCATGAAAGTACAATATCTTGAACCTATTCTTTATTCACCTATTATTTTTTTCTTTCTTGTACTACTACAAATCATGTGATCTCTAGGACCTGGTATTTATTCACCTGTTCTTCTGGTTTTTCATTTCTTCTCCAAGCCTTCTTGTATTTGACATCTTCCTTTTCCCTATACATTTGTATTCATCTCGTACTATTTCCAATCCTGAGAGTATTTGATCTTCCTTTACCTGTTCTTGTTTTCTTTTCCAAACCTTCTTATATATGATATAAGTGTTCTTTCTCAAATAAGTATCCATGATCCTTCTACAATCATGAGCGATGTGTCCATAGTTGTGGCATTTGTAACATTCAATGTTATGTGGGGCCACATAAGCATTTCTTGCTTGAACAATTTTTCTATGACCCCTGCAATATGAAACCTTATGTCCAAATTTAGTAGAATAAAAATAATGACCATAAAATAAATTTACATACTTGGGAGTGTGTTGAGGAAAAGGTATGAAAGACCTTACTCAATCATTTTCATATATTTTCTGGCTAGGAAAATATAGTTGGGAATGTTACCCTAGTTTTATAGCCTCAAAACATTTACCCAATCCGTGAGTATTAATTACAGAGGATCGAGGCTGATTTTAAAAATTATATGTGAAACAACATAAATCAACTAAAATTTATACATTCTATGTGTATATAGATTTTTCAATTTAAAATATACATGGAGATAAAAATGAAAATGAAGAACCAAGTCAATAAACATAAATATGAGACATGACAATAATCGATTTGATTCAATTCTAAGAAACAAAAAATTGTATGTCTCTTTGACAAACCCCTGAGAAGGTAGGGACCAAAGTCAAATTTAGAGATCTTCGATGGACAACATACAAAAATACCTCGACATTGAAATAAAACTCAAATCTAATGACTTGAATTAGCTTTCCACAACATGTCGCCACTTGACTCTGCAAAATATTCTTTATCAGCTATGAAAATCAATTCATAACAAACAAGAGTACATAGACTATCAAGAATGAGTCAAACACCTTTGAAACAAGCTGCTGAAAGATATAATTCAGCTTTGAATCTCACTTCCTTCAATAAGACCATGTTTTCATCAAGAGTATTAGGCTTTCAGGTAACTTAGAAGTGAATGGGAATTAAAACAATCTCAAATATTTAGAGAGCAAACCTCAGTATTGTATTTCTCCTTCTATTTTTCTCTTCCCCCCTTGTCTCTTCATTCAATTGGGTTTTTATTCTTTTCTCAATCAGTTGAAGTAGTTCAACTACTTTTTGTTAGTTAAGTCAAATTAACTTAAAAAATTATTTTAGGATAAATAAATAATAATAATATATAATTAGGGGTCTTAATTAATAATAACTAAAATAGGTGGGACCCCTTGTCACTCCTATCATTTCTTCCTTTTAATCATAAAAAATAAAGCTCAACCAATAATCACTTAGACCATAGGACACCCTTGTAATTCTCATGGAATTATAAAATGAATATTTAAATATCAGTAATAATTTAGATCATATCCCCAAAAGAATATATCTATCAACATTATCTACAGAAATATCCAAAATAATACTTGTTGTCCAAAAATCATACTTGCTGTCCAAAACATGCTGAAAACCATTAAAACTGTACTTATCACTAGAAATCATAAAAACAACACTTAAAAACCATAATTGTTGTTTTGAGATGCATATTTAATTTTCTCGTTGTTGTCTCCCTTACACTTTTTTGAAATATCCCCGGTTGATTATACTCTTTGGGATGTATGGAACTAATTACACGGGAATAGTCATCTTTCAAGTGGAGGTGAGAAGATATAGATTTACAGGAATTAGTGGATGGGATTTAAGGGGAGTCTGCCTCTTTTATCTTGTGAAGTTCAAGTTGCAAAATGTCGTTCTTCAATCTCTTTTTGGCATGGGAAGATTGCACTAATGAGGAAGCGTGGGTGTCTTATGCATTTGGATTGACTAGAGGTGGTGGTGGAAATGGTAGTGAGACGGTGGGCCAACCACGATGATGAGAATTAGGATGGTTGACAATTTCTTTCCAACCATCATTGGCGGGAGGCTCACGCTACATAGATACATGTGGGAGTAGAGGGATTCCGAGAAAATTTGGAGGTTGCTAGAAAGGTGGTATTTTTGGTCAAGGGTGTCGTATTCCATGGCCAATCCAATTAAATAATCCAACTTGGAACAATTGGTTTCATTCTTGTGGGTCAACGTCAAAATTGATGGAAAATCTATGCCTCATATGGCCTCAATTTTATTTTCGCTTGCCTCTGTTATTTCGACCATTGTTTCCCCTAATGAAAAATCCGATCTTGTAGCAACAGTTTGTTAGTAATGAAGCTATTAATAAACCATACATGACACTCTTCTTACATGAGTCAAAATTTGGCTCCTAAATTGACACGAGATACATGCAAATCCATCCATAACACAACATTCATTAATTGCCATGTGAACAGGGAATGATAGGGTTCATAGGAAATATGGAGGGGGTGTAATTAGAGAGAAATGGTAGAATGATAGGGGATCAATTTACAAATATTGTTCAACAATTAACCAAACAATTAATTGTGTATAAAAATATCAAGAATAACAATCATCAACCCTTGCTATGTTATCTTTCTTTTGCTTCCACATAGAATTTTTCTTTTAAAATTTATATCATTGAACATGGATGCAATAAGTGAAATCGAGATCGTGGAGGGAATGCAATTAGAGAAAAATGGTAGAATGATAGGGAAAATTTACGGATACTTTTCAAGTGAAAAGAAATCAAACATGCTACCTCTGATGCAATCGAAATTTATCTTTATCCAAAATTTCAAAGTTTAAACACTATTATGTTTCCAAAACAATAATCCAAACTGATGCTTCCTTTAACAAAATTGCTCACTGGCGTCCGAATTATTTTACATAGTAAACTATTTGATATGCCTAGAAATTTTTAACCATAGTAACCATTGTAACCATTTTGTCATTATATAACAAAAATGACGAACAACATCATAATCTCTATAGGAATACAACAATATTCTTTGAGCCATGATTCATAACATAAACCCTAGTAATAATCCTTTAAATCCAACACGGTCATGCAAAATGCTCCTAAACAAACTCATATCCATCATTAATCTAACCACTGTTCAATGTAACTTCTTCTAATTTTATTCTGGGCATTATTACTCGATTCGAGACTCAGACATTTCGAACACAGGTAATTTTTTTCTTTAACAATAAACATAATGATTGAAACAAGAAAAATAACATTTGTTATTGGGAACACAAGATTCAACAATTGTAACTTTCAATGAATATGTGAGGAAAAACTCCTTTCCACAATTGCTAAGCAAGGAACCAACTAAACTCGTGCCCAAGTAACCAAGCAAGAACAATGCTCTCATCAACTCAAACTGGAGTAAGAAACGCTTTCACTGTAAAGTGTATGGTTTGAGATATGTCAATGACATTAAGGGTAGAGACATTAGGACAATTTAAATAGAAGATTAGGTAGTTGAATATCACAGACAAATCATTCCATAGGTGCCTTATGATAATTGATCACAGATACAAATAACTCACAACACTGCTATTGACTACATGAGCTTTGTATAACAGACTATAACTTCCAAAGAATAAGTGAAACCAACACTTCCTTGAACACATCATAATGATTGACCAAATACAAGCCTATGCCCAACCAAAATAGCACGAATAGTGCTCCCATCAAAATCTGGGTAATAAATGTTCACCATGCAATAGTGACAGTGAGGTCATAAGAAAGCGGGCTAACAACTGAGGGTTTTTCCAGGACAAGGCATGAAAGGTTTTAGTCATATTTCACTAAAAACTCCACAGGCTGGAAATATGGCGGGTGTATACTGACCACAGAGACTGGCAATGTCAATATTGTTGGAATACTAAGAGGGTGAGGGGGGGTGTGAATCGGTAATAGAGAAACCCAATAATTTTCAACCACAAAATGCAAGTGTTATATCAATGTAGCATTATCATCCAATAGTTTCAGAGTAGATAAACAATAAAAAATTGAGAAAGCATAAACATACACAGTACACCAGTGTTTTACGTGGAAACCCAAAGAGGGAGAAAACAATGAAATGTTTTTTCTTATATTTCTTTAAGAGTTACATTCATTGGAAGCACCAACTTCCTTTGTTTTCCAGCTGCAACTGGAAGGAGGCTCCAACCCCCTAGTTTTTTAGGCTACAACCTGAGGGAAGTTCCAACTCCCCAATTCTTTGGCTACAACCATAATGAGGCTACAACCCCCTATGTTATTCAGCTACAAATGAAAGGTGGATACAACCACCTATCCTTTCCCCGTCCAACCGCCCTAACGTAGAAGTAGAATTGATGGAACCACTGTCACACTTTCACTATGATATATACTGCTGTAAACCTGTACCAATCAACTTGTAATCAACCTGTAACAACCTGTACCGTAAAAAGTGCATCAACCATGCACCAACATGTACCTCAAATGGTAATTAACTTGTACCATAAACAAGTGCGTCAACCATGCACCAACTTGTACCTCAACCTGTACCATCAACGAGTGCATCAACCATGCACCAAATATGTACCAATCATGCATAAACTGCATATCAACTATGACTCATCAATATGTACCAACATCATCAACTATACACCTCATGTATATGCCAAGTCATCAACTACTAGTCTCAACCATGTACCCAACATGTACCTCAACCATATACCAAAGAGATACACTAATATAACCATCAAAAGTTATCTAACAATTCATCACTCTATCCATAAATTATTACTGTAAATGATTACATCTAACCATGTGCCACAACCTCACTGTTATGTAGCCTCAAGATAAACCAACAACTTCAACAACACATCACAACCAAATGATCAATACCCATATGCCAAATACCAACAAAAAAATACCAATTGTATCCCTCAACAAATATGATATGTGCAGCAATACTGAACATCCAATACCATCTCAAGAGATAAAACCTAGCTCACAAAACATACCTCAAACAAGATGTGCCATATCTCTCATAAATATACCCCAACCATGTTGTTGCCACGATGTTTCTACCACACTTTTTCTACCACGATTTTTCTGCCACACTTTTTTTGCTGTGATTTTTCTACCGCGATTTTTCTGTCGCAATTTTTTTGTCGCACTATTTTTTCCACAAATTTTCTGTCGCAATTTTTCTGTTGCACTTTTTCTACTGCATTTTTTCTACCGCACATTTCCTACCACACTTTTCTCTATCAATAATACCTACCCAAATAACCTTTCACAAAATAGATATTCAATGATATTCAATAGGTTCAAGTGTTTTTAAATGAGAGAGCCTTGCCTCTTATTTATAATTTCATGTAGCATCCTCAAGAGGTTATCTTTTAACCATCTTAACCCACTTTCCTTATTTGAGGGTTAACCCACTTATAATCACTTGTCCACTTAACTTTACCACTTTCCATAATTAGTAAGTTCTCCATTAAATTATTATTTAAATAATTTATTTTGCATTGTCTTTGACTTATATTACACTCATCACTTCACTTTATTATTTAAATAATTTATTCTTTGCAAAAACTTTGACTACTTTGATCTTTTGGGGCTTCAAGATTACTCATGAGGGTTCTCCAACTTCACATGGCCATAACTCTTTAACCGTGAGGACTTATGTGGCATTCCATATACCACCAGAAATGGCATGACATGTATTATCCATATAGAATAGTATTTCATGCAAATAAATCAAAACTCATACCATTATCCATCAAATAAACTTGATTCTATTACCCAAACATTTATGCTATCAAAATTCGCTACCAGAATTTCTTCAAGGGTTGACATCAATGACAACCAACCCAATTAATCAACAATATCCCCCTTTGGAATTGATGGAAACCATCTGATGCAATATTAAATTCATGTCATGCAATACTAAAGTCATATCACTCATGATCCCCCTGTGACCCGTGCTCCTCCTGGAACCGTGTCTCTGTGCTCTGCATTTGATAAATCTCTCCCCCTTTGTCATCAATGGAAAAGGTATCTTTCCATCCAGGGCTGCTCCCCCTAACTAAACTGTCCTTGGGGATACTTCCCCTAACTGAACTCTTCCTGAAATTGATCTCCTGACCTGAACTATCCTCTTTATGGTGTTTCCTCGGATAAATCTAAGAAGTATAAGATAATCATTCAAAATAATTCATTTTGGAGTAGAAATTACTCTGAGTCTCTGGCGAAGATACTCAAAGGCTTCCGATGGAAGCAGTTTTGTAAATATGTTTGTCACTTGTTCTTTTGTGCCCACATATTCAACTCTAATGTTCTTCTATGAAACTTGTTCCTGTAGAAAGTCATACATTATTGGAATGTTCTTCATCTTGGAGTGCATCATCAGGTTCTTTGGTATACTAATGGTTCTTTTATTATCACAATAGATTGGAATGAGCTCATCATACTCAACCTATATATCTGTCAGAGTTTGTTTCATCCATAGAACCTATGTACAATATGTTGTTTCTGCAATATACTCTGCCTCGGTTGTAGATAAGGATATTGATGATTTTTCTTTCTTATCCATGATACTAAACACTCACCCAAGTAGAACGCTGCTCCACTGGTGCTTCGTTGATCATCAATGCAACCTACCCAATCTGCATCTGTGTAGGCAATAAATGATAGATACTTTCCTTTTGGATACCATAATCCAAACTCTTTTTCTCCTTTGAGATATCTGAAAATCCTCTTCACTGCTAAGACATGTGTTTCCTTTGGTGCTTCTTTATATCGTGCCACTTTTCCTATTGCCTGCATTACATCTAGTTTGGATGTTGTCACATATAGTAAGTTTCCAATCATTGACTTGTATTGCCTCTGGTCTGTAGACTTTGAATCATCATCTTTTCTCAACTTGCAACTGGTTTTCATAGGAGTGGTAACTGGTTTGCAATCTTCCATTCTGACCTCTTTAGCATTTCTTTGATATACTTAGTTTGAGAAATAAAAATGCATTGGTCAATTTGACGTATCTGAAGACCCAGAAAGAAGGATAGTTCTCCGAGTAATGACATTTCAAATTCATTCTGTGTATCCTTTGCAAATTTATGTCTTAACCTATCATCATTGCTTCCAAAAATAATATCATCAACATAAAATTTAATTAATAAAATGCTATCTTGAGTTACCTTGATGTAGAGGTTGATGTCTGCACTTAGTTTTCTGAACCATTGCTGTTGTAGATATTTATCCAGTCTAGAGTACCATGCTCTAGGAGCCTGTTTTAGACCATTATTAGACCATACAATACTTTTAAGTTTTCAAAATATTCTGACTTATTCCTAAGAAAGCAAACTACAGTCATTCTTGCATAATCATCAACTAATAACATAAATTATTTCTCACCTTTTAAACTCTTTTTTATAGTTGGTCCAACTAGATCGGTATGCACAACTTCCAGTGGTCTTGTCGCAATATTCCTTTGATTTAAACCTAGTATTTGTTTGATTTCCTTGTAGACAATTCTTGCATAAAGTGTTGGTTGGTTTCGTAATCTAGGGCATTTCTCTAACTGCTTCCTTTTTGTTGACTTTGAAAATGTTATCAAAGTGTATGTGACCCATTATTCTGTGCCATATCCAACTTTCATCTTCCTTTCCCAGAGAACACTTTTCATTTCCAATTTCACTTAATACATATATGTTGCTTGAATTTCTTGCAGCTATTGCAATCAATTTTCCTGGACCTTCTTTTCTTACCTCACACTTTTGTGAATTGAAAGTAACTTTATGACCTTATTCACACATTCGACTGAAACTTAGAAGATTATGTTTCATATCTTCTACTAGTAGAACATTTTCTTCCTTGGTATTCTTGTTTCCAATTTTGACTGTGCCTTTTCCAATGATTTTAGACAAATCATCATTTCTGAAGGAGACTGATCAATTTCTTTCCTTTCTTAATGTCAGAAAGTTGCCTTTATCACATGTCATGTGTTTTGAACATCCACTGTCAACATACCAACCATGTTTCTTCTTCTTATCTTGTAGAGTGAGTGTGCATTATTCATTACTATATTGATTCTGATTTCTTATCCATGTTCTCTTATGAGGTGCATGTCTGTGATTGTTTTTGTTTTGATGTGGTTCTCTAGGAGGAACTATCATTCTACAATATTTGGTCATGTGTCCAAAGTTGTTACACTTGTATCATTCCACTTCAGTTCTCAATGATTCAAACCTGTTGTAACTTATTCTCTATGTCTCACTGGGCCTTATTAGATAACCCTTTTAGGTATGACTTTCAAAGTTGTTTATGTTCCTATTGTTAGCTCTGCAATTCATAGCTTCATGTCCAAAATTATTACATGCATAACATAAATAAAAAAAGATAGTTTGATACCTAGGAGTTGAAGATCTTCTAAAAGGAGTTGCTCTTCTGGATCCTTCTTCTTCCTGAGGCCTATCTGTCGGTCGTTGATTCTAAAATCTAAATCTTCTCGGTGGAGGAGTGTCCTTGTAATCTTGTTTGTAGGTATTCATATCCCCTTTGATTGTTTCTGCATAACTTTTTGGATATGTTTCTTGTTCTGTTGTTTTCGAGCTTGATCCCTTTTTTGTCTGATTGTATGCAAGTCTGGACATGTCATGATGAGGCTTTCGATTGCTGATAATGTTATCCAAAAATTTTGAGTTGTTATATATATTTTTATCTTAAAGATTCTTTCTTAATGTGACAATCTCTGCTTCCAAATTTCCAATGATCCTGTCTCTTTCTTCTAGCTATTCTTTGAGTACTTCTTCAATTCTTTTATCTTCTTCTATTTGAACCTTCAAATTTGTGATCATTTGTTCTAGTTCCTGAGTGTCTTCTTTCTTATCTATTTCCGCTTGTAGATTCTTTTTTTTCTTCTTATAACTTCTATGGAACACAACAATTCTTCTCGGTAGTCAAATTCTGCCTCTTCATATTCTTCTCCAGTGTCTTCTTCATCAGAGTCTTCTACTTCCATGAATATAACTTTTTATGTTTCACTATCACTGACTTCATCTTCATCTGATGAGGAGATGTTTTCTTTGGTGCATAAGCTTTTCTTGAAAGATTTCTTTGTGGTTATTTTGTCTTTATATGTTTGTTTTCTATTTGAGTAATCTTCATCATTCCGCTTATTTTTCTTATGAGGACATTTGTTAGCAAAATGACCAATATCATCACAATTAAAAAAAATCAATGGAAACTTACCTTTATATCTGTTGTTGGCTCCTTTGTTAAATCTTTTGACAAAGTTGGTCATTTATTCATCATCTTCCAAGATGTCACTGTTGCTACTATGTTCTTTTTCTATTTTATTTGACCTTTTGGATGCTTTGAAAGCTGATTCTTTTATATCTGGATTTTCTTGTTCAGTTCTCATTTCATATGCTGTGAAGATTCCATGTAGTTCATCCATGCTTATTGAGTCTATATCTTCTCTTTATTCTAGTGTTGATATCTTAGGATCAAATCTCATTGGAAGATATCTTAATACCTTTTGAACAATTACAGATTCTTTAATTTCTTCTCCCAATCCTATGGTTTCATTTACTGTTTCATTGACTCGTAAGAAGTAAGATGCAATATTCTCGTTCTCCTTCATCTTTAGTTGTTCGAACTGACCTATGTAAGTTTGAAGCTTTGCTACTTTGACTTTTGAATATCCTTCATAAATATTTTGAAGCTTGTCCCAAATATTTTTAGTGGATTTACAATGTATAACTTTGGTATATATTGATTCACAAAGACCGTTCAGAAGTGAGTTTTTGTGGCTTTGGAATTATTTTTCCTTAGTTTTATTGCTCTTTCATTCGTCGATGAAAATGTTGGTTCTTTGTATCCATCTACAACAAATTGCCAAATTTCAAATCCTTGTTCCTGTATATATGTTTTCATCCTTCTAATCCAAAATGCATACTTATGTCCATCAAACTGTGGTATTCCATTTTTATACATGTTTTTCCTTTCCATGATCTACCTTTAAGTGGTTAAACTGATTTCTAAAGGAACCTTCTCTGATACCAATTATTGGATTACTGAGAGGGGGGTGAATCATTAATAGAGCAACTCAATCATTTTCAACCACAAAATGAAAGTGTTATATCAATGTAGAATTATCATCCAATAGTTGCAGATTAAATAAACAATGAACAAATGAGCAATCATACACATACAAAGTACACCAGTGTTTTACGTGGAGACCCAAAGTGAGAGAAAATCACATAATGATCTTTCTTATATGTCTTTAAGATTTACATTCAATGGAAACACCAAATTCCTTTTTTTTCCAGCTACAACTTGAAGGAGGCTCCAACCCCCTAGTTTCTCAAGCTACAACCCGAGGGAAGATCCAACTCGCCAATTCTCTAGCTACATCCAGAAGGAGGCTACACCCCCCTATGTTCTCTGGCTACAACCACGTGTCCTTTCCCTGTCAAACCGCCGTGATGTAGAAGTAGAATGATGGAACCACTGTCACACTATCACTACGAGATATATTATTGTAAACCTGTACCAATCAAACTGTAATCAACCTGTAACAACATGTAGCATAAATAAGTGCATCAACCATGCACCAACCTGTACCTCAACCTGTGCCATCAACGAGTGCATCAACCATGCACCAAATATGTACCAATCATGCATCAACTACAAATCAACTATGACTCATCAAGATGTACCAACATCATCAAATATACACCTAATGTATGTGCCAACTCATCAAATACTTGTCTCAACCATGTACCCAACATGTACCTCAACCATATACCAAAGACATACACTAATATAACCATCAAAAGTTATCTAACAATTCATCACTCTATCCATAAACCAAATACCATAAACCCTTACATATAACCATGTGCCACAACCTCACTGTTATGTAGCCTCAAGCTAAACCAACAACTTCAGCAACACATCACAACCAAAAGACTAATACCCATATGCCAAATACCAACAACAAAATACCAACTATATCCCTCAACAAATCTAATATATGCAACAATATTGAACATTCAATACCATCTTAAGAGCTAAACCCTATCTCACAAAACATACCTCAAAAACGATGTGCTATATCTCTCATAAATATGGAACCCAACCATGTTGATGCCGCGATTTTTCTGCCGCACTTTTTCTGTCGTTATTTTTTTGCCACATTTTTTCTGTTGTGATTTTTCTGTTGCACTTTTTCTGCTGTGAGTTTTTTGTCGCACTTTTTTTGCAGCAATTTTCCTGCCACACTTTTCTTGCTGCACTTTTCCTGCCACACTTTTCTCTATCAATAATGCCTTCCCAAATAACCTTTCACAAAATAGATATTCAATGATATTCAATAGGTTCAAGTGTTTTTAAATGAGAGAGCCTTGCCTCTTATTTATACCTTCATGTAGCATCCTCAAGGGGTTATCTTTTAACCATCTTAACCCACTTTCCTTATTTTAGGGTTAACCCACTTATAACCACTTGTC